>JAWWMK010052778.1:0-41760 GCA_035047105.1 Galeopsomyia nigrocyanea | reverse complement strand
TATATATATGCTTTCGATTGCTACGACAATCCCTACGTATATTTGGTAGAGATAAAAAAAAACTCTGGCGCCAGTTGTAAATTAACAACAGGCAGGAGAAAAAAAAGCGAACATACATACGTGTACGCGCATTTCAAATAGAAACGACAGACGGAAAGTTCATATCCTGCACACTGTTCGGAAATGTTATACATGGTGATTTTTTCCTTTTTTTGGTGTACAGTTCACGGTTGACTGGGGAAATGTAATTTTCATTCTATCGTAGGGGGAAATCTTTGTGGTTTGTTTCGGGTTTGACTGCAACTATTGAGGCTGAATTTGAAAAAAAAAAAAAACAATTTCCGTAACAATGTAAAAAAAATTTTTTTTACAAATCACAAAGGTTTAACTGTTCACGTTGAAAAATCCGTTCACACCGAAAACATAAAAGTATACAAACACGCGTTCGCTCGTCAAAGTTATACTACTCTATACGCGTGAAAACAAAAAATAACGGCATAGTTTAATATACATGAAGGACATTCAACCGAATATCTATTCGGAACTGAACATCAAGGCATCATTGTAACCGTGAAAACGTACGCCACGCATCGTAAACCACAAAACCAAATGTGTATGTTTCGCTCTGCCATCGACACACACACAAACTCACACACACAGACACACACACACAAGCACACAACGACATTGTTTAACTAAAAACACCGAAGCGTAGTCAGTTTAAATTTTCGTGCAAAATAAAAGTTATATACTTGTCCGTTTGGCTATTTGGATCGAGTATAGAGAATGAATTCCCCTTTTCTCTTTCATCTTTGTTTTTTGTTTTGTTTTTTTTTTTCATAACTAACCCTCCGAGTCATTGCGCTTTTAAGCCAATTTCCCACTCGCGTTTGCTTCAATAGTGCATGCCTTCTTTGCTTTTACTTGGAAATGTATATTCCATTTTTACGACTACGACGAAAATTGAATTTCTCGTAATGACAATGATAAAATGTCGATTGCCCACTATCGACATATAACCTTTATTTTGACAATATCTGTCGTTATTGAGTAATGTCAGTTGGCCAGAATGGAACGAAAAAAAAATTTGATTTTTCTCAAAATGTTGAGTTATAATATTGGATAAAGTTACAATTGTAAATCCACAGCAGCCGATTTTATAACTGGCTCGCATATCTTTTTTTTCATTCAGGAGATAAGTGAAGCAGATATAAAGTATCAATTTTAGTTCACTTTAAAAATATATAGCAAGGAGTTGAAGAACGCGAACTCTCTCGTCTAACGGGGATCTGCAGAATTAAAATTAAAAATATCCGTCAGTCGAATAATAAGAAATTTTTTTAACGCAGAGAAAATCTTCAGGAGAAAAGTGAGGTCGATATGAAATATTAATTTTGGTTCACGTTAAAAATATAGGGGTTGACGAACGGGAACTCCGTCGTCAAACGAGGATCTGCAGAATTAGAATTAAAAATATCCGTAAGTCCAATAGCAAAAATGAACTTATTCTTAACTCCTCGCAAATTACCTTCATAATATCGTCCAATCCTCAACAGTCACAATTCGAGGTTTCATCAAACTCCAAACAGTTCGACCTCGCCTCCGTGGGTAGAAAGCGTTGACTTAAAATCATCGCGGAATTTGATTACACGATTCGTCCGCAATCCATTATCACTTGGGCATAGCCCCCTGTAAACAATTTCTCTCTCTACCTCTGCGAAACTCAATAATTGATTTAAAGGCTTGAAGTGCAAACACACCGCGGAGATATACACAAAAGGCAAACACCAATTAGCAAGAAACTTCATGCTCCGAGCGGATTGGTCGATCGTTTACCTTTGGCAAATCCTACCTTATCGCCTCCGGTGCTTTCTATCCCCGTATATTGTACAATTTTTAACGCAGAATTTCCAACGTACATACATAAATATGGCGAAATCTATAAAAAATAATGCACTTTTATGAAGCCCAAAACGGGAAAAAAATTTTATAACGCTAGAGCTTCCGAAGTTTTTTCCTCTTCTTTTTGAAGGTACTTAGTGAGGCAAAAGGCTCGTGAACATTGGAAAAGTTTACTCCTGTAGTTCCTACTACGTTTTCCGGATTTTTCCATTATAATCAAATGGGCTTATTTCAATGTAAATAGACAAAAAACGTCATTTGGTCCAAATGCTAATTTCTTGGCTTCTAAGACCGCTAGAAACATTTTTGAACAGTCAAATTGTAGCAAAAAAGAAGACCTTTACATTGAAATTAGTTTTGTTTCAAAATAATTATGCGGTAAAAAGTAATCAACAAAATAAAAAAAAATGCAATCTTCAGTTCTTTAAAAATATGGAAAAAATACCGAAAAAAGTAGTTCTTGGGGACTTTTCTAATGTTCACAAGCATTTTCCATCACTATAATACCTTCAAAAAGAAGCGAAAAAAACTCCGGAAGCTCTAGCGTTGAAAAATTTTTTTTTTCCATTTTGGGCTTCAAAAAATGCATTATTTTTGTAGATTTCGTCATACACGCCGATAAATCATTCGTTATATTATACAAGCGCGAACGTTTCTCCGAATCTAGCTATCTCGATTTTCTTTTCGATAATTAGCCGTGAATCATCGACGGGCTTTATCTACAACAAAACCCCGCAGCGCGCGCGTATACAATCGAAGTCCATTACCATAAATAATCAGCGAGTGCGCGACGCGAACATTATACGGATATCCCGACGATTTGTCGTGCAAATCTTTACTTTTGTCTCTTCAATTCCTAAAAAGAAAAAAGCCTTGTTGTGTAATTAAAAGAATATGCCAATCAATCACTTGATACTCCCAAAATTGAAAGGGAACTTTACATCGCATTAGCGTATCAAATGTGTAATTATATATCGTACGATATACCAGCAGCGAGATATTAATATGCAAAATTAATAATAATGTACGAGCGATGTATGACGAATCGGTTCGCTGAATATTGCTCAATGCAAATATTCGAAAGGGCGCTTTTGTACGATGGAAATTAATCGATGTTTGAATGCTCGCAGGTATGCGATTTACATCCTGTCATTTAATTAATGCTCGGGAGGCTTTATTTATCTGGCAAAAGCGAGTTGATATTTCGAGCGTTAATTAAGCAAATGAATTTCTGCTTTGATTTGTTATTTCATTGAAACATTCTGACGTGCATTTCAATAATTATTATTCCTGTACATAAAGATCAGCGATGATTTACATGAAATTATTGTGGGTTTTTTTCGGTATAATTCGAGCTGATAATTGATCTATTTGTTTTTACAGCAAATCAAGCACTGAAAACTGAAAATTTCGGTCAATTTTTGTCGTCGGAATTGGAGGGTAACCCAACGCTATGGGTGACGAAACGCGGCAGGCCAGGTAACGAGGAAATATTCATCAACAACGCGCGGATTATTGCACCGGATTACGAGTCGATACCCACAAGTGGAACCCCAAGAAAACAGGTAAGCAACTAAATTTTTTTTTCGATCATCGAGGGAAAAAAAAACTTTTTATCTTGCCACGTATTTTAGCCCGAAGGCTCTATTAGTTTTTCAACGAGAGACCGCTTGAGAGGCACATTCACTCGGTGCGTTACATCGCCGAAGCAAATATACACGGCTTTAATGGTGTTTGCCGAGCTGCTCGTAATTAGCTTCTTATACAAATACCAAAAGCCGTGTGTGCCTACTATGCCTCCCGTGCGCAAGCTTTCCTACCTACTACCACTGTTTTTTTTTTACTCTCTGTCTCTCTTTCTTTTTTTTTCGCGAACTCAATAATAATTGTTTGCTCTCATTTTCTCTCGAGTATTTTCATACTAATGACATGCAATGAGTTTTTTTCAAGGCAAATATGTTGCTGTACGAATGAGAAACTTAATTCCTAGGTTTTATTACATGTTTTTAATTGCCAAGTTAAGAAAAAGGATTTATTCATATTTCTGAATCTTAATGAAGTTTTATACAAATAGCGTATTTATTTATTGAAAAAAAATGGATTAATCTGTCGATAATTAAATCCGCAATTTAAAAAAAAACAGTCAAGCACATAACCAGCAGAAATTTATCGACAAATCTCCTGCGGTGAGATATCCACGAGAGGAAAAAAAAACCAATAAATCAGCATCTTTTCCTCACGATTCGAGAAAAGAGAGCAACGCCCAAACCAATGAATCTCTCGAGCGCTCGGTGCGAGAGATTTTTCGGACGCGTCAAAAGCTCAAGGAGAAGACTTTTTTCTCGCTCATTTTTACGCTTAACTAATGAAAGTATAATTACACTTCTTGCGTGACGTTCACTCGCTGGGCGAGAAGAGGAGTCGAGATTTATCGCTGATTATTTTAGTGGAGTTGTCGTTGCGAAAAAAAAGCGATATTCACTTTTTGACGATGCTCTAAAGTGTAGATTTCGAAGTTTTTTTTTTACTATTCAATTCTGCAAGTTTGATGAACGAAACTTGACAGTTTTTCTTTCGTTTTCAATAGTAAGTGATCTTTCTAAATATACATTTTTAACATCGCAAAGTAAACAATGAAAACAAGTTAAGTGCACTTGAAAAATGACGTATTATATTTCGTTTACGAGCAAATTGTATAAAAAATAAAAAATAAAAAATTCTTATCCGACAGCACGTAATTGAAGCGTCGTACACTTATTACATCGCGCGGATACTTAATTTTCCCGTTCGGTCTCTCTCTCTCTCTCTCTCTCTCTCTCTCTTTTTTCATTGCCCGTGTGGCCGGTAGGGCTTGTAAAAAATCGCTTTTAATAAAAGGCCAAAGGCGCGCTGGCGGAGAAGGCGAATAAAAATGGTAATTAGCCGCGCCGCCACGACGACCAAATGGCTCGAAGTAAATTAGAGCTTCTTTTTCTTATTCTTACCTTCCACCATCGTTTTGTTTATCTCTGATTGTCTTGCACTAATTGCGCGCACTTTAACTGTTGTGTATTCTTTTCGAACGTTCAACTGCCATTTGTCTTTGTTTTTAACTACTGCGATTCTGGTGCATGAAAAATAAAAGAAAAAGTTTGTTTGCGCGATATGACTAAAAATTCATATTTGACGAAATCTATTTTAAAAAAAAGCACTTTTTTGAAGCCCAAAATGGAAAAAAAATTGTTTAACGCTAGATTTTCCGGAGTTTTTTTATTGTTCTTTTTGATGGTATATAGTGACGGAAAATGCTCGTGAACATTGGAAAAGTTTACAGGAACTACGTTTTCCGGATTTTTCCATTATAAACAAATGGGCTTATTTCAGTGAAAATAGGCAAAAAACGTTATTTGGTTGAAATACTGATTTCTCGGCTTCTACGACCGCTAGAAATCATTTTAACTAATCAAAATTGTAGCAAAAAAGAAGACCTTTACGTTGAAATTAGTTTTGTTACAAAATAATTATGCGGTAAAAAGTTATCAACTAAATAACAAAAAAATTTAATCTTCAGTTCGTTAAATATATTCTCGGAGAATTTTCTAATGTTCACGAGCATTTTCCGTCATTATATATCTTCAAAAAGAAGAGGAAAACACTCCGAAAGCTCTAGCGTTACAAAATTTTTTTTTCCATTTTGAGCTTCAAAAAAGTGCATTTTTTTGTAGAGTTTGTCACTTGCACGTGAAAAAGTAAGATGGAAATTTTTCATGGCAAATTACGGTAGTGCAGAAAGTCAAAAGGATAAAGCTGCATTTTATGCAATATACGAGATCTCTTGAAGCTCGAGGTCGAGTATTTTCTTTTTTCTAATATAATTGCGAGGCTCCGAATGAAAAGATCTTTTTTGTAGAAACGTTTTAATCCATTGAGAATGATACTTGAATTTTTCAAAGCGAAATTCTTCCATCCTAAACAGTTTCTCGGAATGACTACTAGAGTTAATTAATGAGTATTTTGCTGTAGCTTCGTAATGATCCTCACGAAGAACTAGCATATTAAAATTTTCATCATAAAAGAAAAGCTCGTCTCAGTTTTCACTGTTAAGAAAATCACGATTTATTTTTCATCGCCAGGAATAGTACGACATGAAAAAAACTGTTCAAAAATCTCGAAGAAAATCAATTATATAACATTTCAATGACTTATTTTATATAAGCTCATCGAAAAGCAAAATCCGCTATAACGCATCAAAAACATCTTATCTGAATCTTATTGAAAATACAAGCCTTTCGAAACGAAACGAAGCTAGCTCTCGTATTCTAAGACGAAAATCCGAAAATTGATTACCCAAGAGGGAGAGAGGCGGGGGGGGGGGGGGGGTAGCAAAATATACAACGTCTAACTCTCGCACTCGAGAGCGAAGTAACACTGCCACATAGCGTAAATTACAATTCGGAATGGTATAGCTGCGCGCGAGCGGATAATCCTGGAGGCACTTGTTCGCCGTAAAGTCGGCTTAAAGCTCAACGCGGCGGAGCTTTGATTTCACCAGTTGAGAGAGAGAGAGAGAGAGAGAGAGAGAGAGAGAGAGAGAGAGAGAGAGAGTAAACAGGTGCGCGAGAGCAAATGGAATAATTAAAGCTAACGATAGTACAGCGCGATCGAGTCTTTTCTTTAGCTTTGCTCTTTTCTTCGGGGAATAGCCACTTTCCGTAAAGCAAATTTAATAAAAAATAAAATGAAAGGGGGAGAGAGTTTTGTACACTCCGAGCAGCGCGTAAAGCCAATAAACGCAAACTTTTTTGCGGAATTGCAATTTGCTTCGACCGTCTGTTTATTGAACTGGACCTTCGGTTTGCCATCCCCGCCCATAAGCGCACACCGTGTGAATTTAGTTTTGCGGTTCGATAATACGAAAAAAAAGAAAATTTTTCAACTTTTTTTCCCTTCGTTTTTTTTTTCCTCTCTTTCTCTCGATAGAACGGAAAAATCAGTACTTCAATCCATCGTTACGTACAACCACTTCAAAATCGAATTTTCCGCGAGCGCATTCCCGTTATAAAATACTTCGCCTTCGTCAAATCCACTCTTTCAGCGAAATTACTAAAATTAATGAAAAATAAATAAATAACAGCGTTCTGCAATCAATACCCAGTAAACTCTGCATCAAATTCAATCTCTCCCGCGTAAAACAATGGAGGAGGAGAGTAGATTGGCTATATAGGATGGTTATACACTATGGCATTGAAACCGCTTACATCAAAGGTTCTTCGAAGCAGCTTCCATCACTGTAATGAGCTTGCGTGCAAGCTCTCTCTCTCTCTCTCTCTCTCTACCTCGTCGTTGTTATTGTCGGTCACGAGGATACTGCTTATATAGGGCACGCACATAGGGGCGTGGTTCAAAGGCACATTATCGGTGTTTCAATGGAAGATGCTTAGAGCGTTGCTTCGTCAATAGCCGAAACGATGATGTTCGAAACGTCGTATTGCTGCGTAAATAGCATGTTGGTATCGTGTTTGCGTTTTCGTGAAATGGTCGTTGGCTACTTTGATGAAACTCTCCTGAGTCCCATTGAAGGAGGAAATGAAAACGTAGCCTGACTAAATGATAAATTATATCATGCTTTAGAACCTCGAGGAAAAAGAAAATTACAATAATAACAACTTGTTTACAGGTGCTGCACAAGATCAATGAGATTCTGGAGCCAGTGCAGACGCAACATCCGACCGACACGATCTACAACGTCGATGCCTTTCAGTTTCTCAATCAGAGCGAGAACCTCAAACTTGGCTCGCATCGTATTCGGTGAGTGCACGGAGTTTCGTGAGCAAATTTCTTTTGCGTTGAATATATAACTCTTCTTATACAATGCAAACACCGCTGTAAGTGTGTATATGACGAAATCTACAAAAAAAAATGCACATTTTTGAAGGCCAAAATGGAAAAAAAAAATTTGTAACGCTAGAGCTTCCGGAGTTTTTTTTTCTCTTCCTTTTGAAGGTATTGTAGTGACGGAAAATGCTCGTGAACATTAGAAAAGTCCGGAAGAACTACTTTTTTTTCGGTATTTTTTCCATATTTTTAACGAACTGGAGATTGCATTTTTTTTTTATTTTGTTGATAACTTTTTGCCGCATAGTTATTTTGAAAAAAAACTTATTTCTATGTAAAGGTCTTCTTTTTTGCTACAATTTTAACTGGTCAAAAATGTTTCTAGCGGTCTTAGAAGCCGAGAAATCAGCATTTGGACCAAATGACGTGTTTTGCCTATTTTCACTGAAATAAGCCCATTTGGGAAAATCCTGAAAAGGTAGTTCCTGTAAACTTTTCCAATGTTCACGAGAATTTTCCGACGCTATATACCTTCAAAAAGAAGAGGAAAAAACTCTGGAAGCTGTAGCGTTAAAAAAAATTTTTTTCTCTTTTGGGCTCCAAAAGTTGCATTTTTTTATTGATTTCGTCATATAGTGAGATAAAGCTATTTTATGTATACGAGCGAGGAAATCTAATGAGTGCTTTTTTTTTATCTCTCATGCGCGCGCGCGCGCGAACGAGAATTTTAATTGCAAGTGTATTTTGCAACGCGCGCACAATTATTATAGTCATTATTGTACAAAAAGTTATTCTGAAAGAGATTCACAAAAAATTTTTTTATTTTTTCCAATAACGCCGAAGCGAATCCTGCCTCGACTCCAACGTTTCGAGTCTCGAGTACCTCAGTTGGAGGTAATTTCCGATATCGATATGTCGCTTCGAATAAACATCCACACATTTATCCGTGTGGCTATAAAACACTTGATTTTCATTTTTAATTCATTCGTTGATGTCGCTTTGTACATTGCTGTAATTATTATGCACTTTGCTTGCCTTTTTTATCGCTGTAAATCGTAAAATTCATTGTATACAATCACACAGAAAGAAAATAAATAAAAGCTCCTCTCACGAAAAACACGTCAAACGATACGATACGATACACGACG
This sequence comes from Galeopsomyia nigrocyanea, assembly GCA_035047105.1. Lineage (NCBI taxonomy): Eukaryota > Metazoa > Arthropoda > Insecta > Hymenoptera > Eulophidae > Galeopsomyia > Galeopsomyia nigrocyanea. The sequence continues at coordinate 32,896 of JAWWMK010052778.1, read as the reverse complement.
TCGTTTGCTTCTCGTTGAAGCAAACAACGAAAAAAAATAAAATACCATCCGCGTCTTTGATGTAGAGGGTCGATTCTTTACACACGAACGTGTAAATATATACCAAGACACAATATGATGTTTGCCTTTTTTCTTGATTGCAGTACCTTCCACCAGCGAGTGAAGATCACCGGTAAAGAGAATGTTTTCAGCTCGGCCGAGACGTACACTTTCTTCATACCCGTCGACGAAGGCTTCAAGGTACAAGTTTGCTGTACATAAGTCACAAAAAACAAAAAAAAAACACGTTTTTCTTTGTACAATCTCTTCTTTTTCTTCTTTTTCTCGCGAAAAGATATTCTTCAGTGACATTCAGTTTCATTCCAGTGACAAAAAGATGTTTTTGTTTTTTTTTTTCATTCATTCATTCGTGACCAATGTAGATACATCAATTACCAAGTTGTAAGACAGTCGAATTAATTGCGGCATTATTCACCATCAATCCAGAAAACACATATTATCGCAGACTCGCTCACAAACCTACGCGCAGAGAGAAAACCCTTGACGTACAACGCGAACGGCAAAAGCCATTTCACGTTCGCTGTGTATATATACACACTGGCAAGCTCGCCTCGATCGCGCTAGACAAGAAAGCTTGAGCGTTCGTCCATCGATCTTCGCGCTATATATATATATATATGTAGTATATATACGCGTCGGTCTTTGAGAGAAAGCGTCGAGAAAAAGAGGATGCTTCCCGGTCGCGCGCGCGAAGCTTTTAGCTTCGGTGTACAAACTTTAAGACTTTTCCGCTGAGGGTATTATGAAAAAAAACAACAACACGGGTTGATTTTGTAGCTTTATTTTTCTTCTCTCTGTTGTACGTACGTACGTGAATTTTTTTTTTTTTTTTTTTTACTGTTGATCGATAGATTAGTTTGAGTGCAATTACGATGAATAAGTGAAATTGAAAGAGGTTAATGAGGTTACTTAGCGCGACAGCTAGAAATTGGAGCTTCAAATCCGTCAGCAATTAAAGCTGACTGAGTTATTTTAGATATGATTGGATCGATTGCAGACTCCGAGTAAAAAAATACTGCCAATCAATTTGCAGTTAACTTTCCTCTCTCGCGTAATTGTCGATTCTAATTGATAATTTCGTTTTTATTATTTATTCGGTATAAAGAAAACGAATTTATTTATTTATTTAAACATGTAAACTATGCATACCTTTATATTACAAAATATAAAGATCATAATTGTATATAAAGTATATAAAAATTAATAAGTAGCACTTTGAAATCGAATTAACTTTTACATACTATAAACACATACATACAGTTGTTTCAGAGAAATAATTTTTTTTTACGATTCCCAACACCTTCAATCATAATTCTACGATAATTTAAAAAAAAACTATAATTTTTCATCAAAATGAATAAGCAAATACGTATATACAATCAAAACCAAAAAAACAATCACCGCAACAACAATCTCACGCAACAAAAAAGCCGACAGAGAGGCAGAGATTATTTAAAAAAAAAAAGGCCGTGAACGTATTTTTTTTGTGAATCGTGACATTTCAGAGACGATTTTCGTTGCAGCCATCGCCACGATCCAACAAGGTCGACGCGCAAGTTATCGACGGACACATTATACCCGGCCACGTACTCTTCACGGCGCCGACACCGAGTAATCGGCCTTACGAGACACTCGCCTTCGGTGACAATCTCAAGGTCACCATTAGCTTCTCCACCGAGCGATCCAACAAAGGCACCGACAAGTGTGAGTATGATTTTTTTTTTCTTTTTTTTCTTCAAATATTCAACTGCGCGAGATGGGAAAGATTTGAATTTGTTTTTTTTTATCACTACAAAGTGTTTTAAAATCGTGATAATGCATTCGAATGCAAAAGCTCAAATTTAAATACTCGGAGAAAGAAAGAGAGACGAAAAAGGAAAAATAAAATTGAGTGTGAAATTCTTTATGCGTCTCTTTCAAGAATGCATCCCTCGCGCGCGCGAGCGTTCTATTTTATCCTCGCGCAGTTATAAAAAGAAATACGTTTTCTCCCATCTCTCTCTCTCTCTCTCTCTCTCTCTCTCTCTCTCTCTCTCTAGCGGGCAAGAAATAAAAAAAAATATATATATCGAAGCATCCGTCCAATAAAAGTTCTTCATACACACACACACACACACACACACACACACACACACACACACACACACGCACACACAGTTGCGATAAAAGAAAAATCAAATTTACTGGCTTATACGATTTCAGACTACGTCAAGTCGGACACGCTGATAGGCGACTCGAAGCATCCAACGGCATCGGTACTTGCCGAGATTGTCAAGCCCAACATTCCCGTGCGCAACGGCGTCATTCATCTCATTCAAAATCCACTGATGGTCGTCGACAATACGCTCGAGGATTTTATTCAGGTCAGTTGCAATGCATGCGCTAGCTTTCATCTACTGTCTCTCTCTCTCTGTTTCTCTCTTTTTTTTGTATCATTCGATTTTCAGGAATATTTTTTTTTAGCTGGAGGACGCCCTGATGGTGGTTGGTGGGTTGCGTGATTTTTTTTTTATTTTTGAGGCTCTGCGGTTATTGCGAGATTCGCCCGATCGAACGCTGACTCGTACTACTTGTATCAATAACAGTAGCGTATAACTGATCGATCTACACTTGCAAAAAAAAAAAAAGAAACTCATGAATTAAAGAATGAGATGACGTGAAAATTGCCGTAAGTCGTCAACAACGAACACAAAAAGAAAAAGAAAATGCAGCGAAAAGCTCTCGAGGCGCATATTTTTTCGCCTTTAATATACCAAAACGGAAAACTGAATAAAGCCGTTAACACGCAGTGTCCGACATGAAAAGGAGAGCGAGAAAAAGGTGTATAATACGCGCACCTAATCCACGAGGTGCAAACGACCACGATGGTGTATAATAAAGCTCGGCTCGTAAAAAAATAAAAGAGAGAGGGCCGTTAAAGAGGCAAATTCTCGGCGTCAAAACTCTCATCTCTCGAGCGCGAACGCGAAAATCAATTATGCAAAACTTTCTCTCCGCGAGAGAGAGAAAAACTTCTTTTAATAAGTTCCCTTCCGCGTTTGCGCGCGCAAAAAAAAAAGAAAAATAGTTAGCCGAGGGCGTCCGATTATTTGCGTTGGGCGAAGCGCGCGCCTAGGGTTGAAACTTTTTTTTTGTTCTATTCGCTCGAGGAAGAATTATCTGGCGATTGGTTCGAAACGAAGCTTCTCTCCGTTTAATTTTGTATTCTTTGCCCTTTTTTTTCACTCTCTATTTGGGAGAAAGTTTTAATTACTTGCTGGGAATTCAATTCTTCTTCTCGAGTTTTTTTTTTTACTTTACGTCAACGTAGAACGCTAGTTTTTTTTTTTATCGGAACGAGTATTTTTTTATGATTACACATCGAATTAACGTTGTTATTATCACATTTACGTGTAACATTTACGCGAATAAATCAATTTTCGCCCGTTAGAGAGTACCGTAAATTAAACCTCAAGCAGACAAAAGAAGAAAAAAAAACCGCGACAATGAAGAGGATACATAAAGCAAAAAAAAAACCTTCCACAAAGCGACACAACAGGAGATAAAGAGTCTCTTTGCAACTTGTTCATCAGCAAGTCTCTTTTCACCCTCGAATGGAGGAAAAGAATGAAAGCCGGATTACCGTGCGCGAAACGCGTGTATGCAGTTCGATCAATTATTCGCGAGCGAGAAGCCAGATGCCATTAATGCCATCAAAACAACGTCACGTATGCGATGAGGCGCGACAAGCTTGCTAATGGCTCGCTCGACTCTGCCTAATGCATCTCACGAGTGGAATCCATAATTCACCACCAAGGAGCGTTTGTCCTTGTCCAATTTATAATTTCAAGCTTTCTTTTGTCGTTCGAATCGAGAATATATTATGCGATTCTGGCGATAGCCGCAAAAAGAGCCAAAAAAAAATCATCGCAATTGTAACGCCATTTTTACAACAACAAAAAAAAAACACATACAATAAAAATGTTCTCTCGTGTATAATCCAATACCCCACAAAATATAAATCCATTCACCAAATATATATCAATATTTATCAAAATAATCTTATATCCATCTCTCTCTAACTCTCTATCACACACAGTTTGCCTGAGTATGTGTGCGCACAATTTTCCTGCCAACGCACCTCAAAACAAAACAAAAAAAAAAGTCTCTCGACAGATCTACATTTATATAGTGCAATCTTCGCGCGGCGGAAGCTGTGTTTAAGGAAAGAAAGTTGTTTCTACGGCACCAAATGGTTTTATGAAAAAACCAACCAAGCCTTTACTGTCTGCACCTATATATTACATATCTCTATTCGATATTTGACATTACTATGTATGACGAGCGAAAGAAGTGTGTGTACATGGCAGCATTTTGTTATTACCGAAAAATAAAAAAGGATGAAAAAAAAAAAAGAAACGCTTGAATCGCACGATGCTACATCATATCTTTCTAAAAAAAAAGAATATTGTCGACTCATATTTTTTCGTTCTTCGACGAAGTGCACACTCTCGCTATCTCTCTATTTTCTATCATGCACCGATCTTTTGAACTTACCTCACACATATCGCCACGCTGCTGCTGTCTGCTGCTGTTGCTGCTGCTGAAAGATCATATACTTCGAACGCAATTTTCCGTTTTTTTTTTGTTTTTGTTTCTCTATTCTCGTTTCGAGATTCGACGGTGCAATTTACGAACCGCAATCGAGCCTCGAAATCATGGCAAAAAGAAAAAAAAGAAACATCTCAAACTAATGACGTTCATTTCCAGGTTTATAATCCACCTCTCTTTCGACGCACGCGCGAAGCATATGTACTTTTCCCTTACTTTTATTTACGAAAAGAATTGCCGAGAGAGATAGCGAAGGAAGGAAGGAAGCTCAGAAGCAAAAAAAAAAAAAACCACGTAGATGTATAAAAACAAGTGTGTGTGTATGCGCGCGCGTTGCTTCCTCCTCCCTACTCACTCTTCTCACTTGTACATATACATACTCTGTTATCTCTGTGTTGATGTCTAGGAAAGCACAACAAATGCTGTTTTCCGCACTGCCTACCTTTCGCTGTGTCAAGTGTGCGTGAGTGTGTAAAAGCGCGCATCTCTTCAGACGACATATGTATATGAAACATCAGCAACACAAACACACACACGAATATATATAATATGCGAAAATATACTTCTCTCGATAAAATTTTTTCACGCGCTCGATCGTTTCTTCCACAGTTTCGCGTTGTGCATTTTTTTTTTTTAATTTAACTTCACGCGGTTCTGGCTTCGTATGTTAACCCCCGTTTTTTTATCCTCGTGTACACTTTTTCTCTCTCAGTATTAATTCTTTTTTTTTTTATTTAAGTAATTGATAATTAATGTGGAAAATATTTCTTTCAGCGATCGACATTGCCACAGCACACTCTGTCGACACACAATTTATAGTTTTTTTTTCTTGATATATATTATATAGTAATTAATCACGACCGAAATATCTACATTTTTACGAGTAGATACAGTTGTTGTTTGAGAGTATTTATTATAATGATTACTGAAAATTTATATATCTTGCGTAGATATACAACCAAGTATCGTCAGTTAACCCTGTATTATAAAAAAAAAACATACCAATCGCAATGACTTTTCACGAAAAAAAAAGAAATACTCGGTAAACGTCATTCTTTCGAAAAATGAAACATTCAAGTGACGGGAGATACTACAGAAAGTAAAATTCGTACTGCTTCTGACATATTCTACTCCTTGAGAAAAGTCTCGCGCGAAGTGGCCGCAGGCAAACCTTTCCATCTCAAAACTGCTTCCGTTACCTCCTTTTCCTTTTCTTTTTTTTTTTTCGTTGAGACTCTGGCATTCGTTTATCAAATTTATTTTTACAACAAAATAAATAAGAAAATTTCTCTGTCGCTCGTCGTTATCGAGGAGAGCCGAGCGTTCGTGACTTCTTATAGCGATGAAAAATCGATGTTTCAATTGTTCAACGCTTAAGTGTGCGACGACTCTCTGCTGAGAATATCTATTTTAATGGTTTTTTTTTATAATATGCACGCTTCCGTTTATTTATTTTTTTTTTTGAGTTGAAGCGCGAACGCATACGTATATATAAAAGACTGTTTCAAATTCCAAACGAGAGGTAGAATATTTCGAACGGGGAATTGCTATTTCGAGCAAAGTTTATTGCAAAACGCAGCCCGAAGCACGTATACAAGCGACGTATTCGTTCGTGAATTTTATGTATACACTATACGCTTTCGGCAATCTCTGTCTGTTATTAAACGCGCGCCTTTCTGTACTATACGCGTTCGATATTGCAATTAATATATATGCATAGATTCGACGGATCTATGAGAAATTTCAATTATACTTTTCGAGCTTATTTCATTTTTTTTGGAGCGCAACTAAATCAACAACCACGAACGAACTTTTCCCTTTTGCGCAAACTCCTCTAACCGAACAACAAGAAGTGTAAAAAAAAAGGGAAGAAGGAAGGAAGAAGCGCGAGCGCAAGTTTGAAATAATCCGGGCGCCTTTTCTTTTTCGCGTTCCACGGCGTTTTTGGAATTAAGGGGCGCGCAACTCTACGTTCTTTTTTTTTTTTGTTTGTTAGCTCGTTAGTTCAAAGAGAAAAGGATCTTATCAAAGTTTCGTAATGCTCGACCTCGAATTTCGTAAATTCCTCGCGGCAGTTCAAAGAGTATTCAACGTCGTAAAGCGTTTCAAATTATTATTGTTGTTTTTTCGCGATAAAATTACGCTGAATTAATCCCGAAAACTTCGTAATAACTGAAGGGCCCCCCTACCAATGTCTATAGCACACCAAAGCGCAGAAAATTTGCCGCGGCTTTCCTCCGACGGTTTGTTCAAGCGAAATATAATTGGTACTCGAAAAAAATACCATTTATAAATGTTGGTGTCTAGATTACGACTAATCACTTTCGGAGAGGTTTATATGCAGTAGTTTCTACAGAAAAAAATTTTAAATGTAAGCATCTTTTCCTGTTATTTTTTGTGTACAATCGATTACATTTTTTTTAGTGGTTATGGTGACAGCTGGAAAAAATGCTTACATTTTTAATTTTTTTCCGAACAAACGACTGCATAAACCACTCCGTAAGTGATTAGTCGTAATCTAGGCAGCAACATTTATCGATGGTATTTTTCTGAAGTCCCAGAGAGATCTTTCGTTTAGGCAAACCATTGGAGGGAAGCCGAGACAAATTTTTCCCGCTTTAGGTATGCTATCGACATTGATGGGGGGGGGGGGGGGGGGCTTAAATGTGAAGAAAAAAAAATTATTTCACTCGAATTTTTTAGTTTAAAATGTTTAATAACACGCAACTTTTATTTCGCCTCTTTCTCTCTCAAAAAAAAAAATAAACAAAGAAATAAAGGAAGAAAGCAGGGATATATAGAAGAATACCGTCAAACGGTAAAAAACGCTGCTTGGAGCGTGAAAATTCGCATCGTCGAAGAGAGAATACCCGAGACGCGAAACAAAGAAGAAAAAAGAAGAAGAAAAAGAAGGCGTGAGAAAGCGAGTACGCGGGTACGAAAAATCGGGGCAAATAAGGAGCGAAGGAGCGTTGAGGAGGAGGGGTATAGCAGCAATTTATGCGGGCGTCGATATTCGCCTCTCGTTTTTCAACGTGATCCCCACCCAAGAAGACGCTTGCCGTCAGCGAGCGAAATTTTCGAAGGCGCGTTGAATCAAAGTTACGACCGCGCGCGCGAAATGAACTCGAGTGAGCTTTTTTTTTTTTTTTTTTGAAAAGCTTCAAAGCTCGTCGCGGTATTGATGGCGAAGCTTGATGTGAGTGAGAGTATAATTGAAATTCGCTGGTATTAAATTGCAGTGCGAGAGAAATGGTACTCCACTCAATAGGCCACTTCATTCTCCAAGAAGTACTCTCCAGCGGGATTTTAAAACTCTCGACGGAAAAACGAAATCACGTCGGGGTGAAGAAAAAAAAATCACGCGAGAATACGCGTTTGATAAGAATGGAAAATAAAAAAAAAAAAAAGAGAATGCGCGCGAGTTCGCGTGACTGCCGGTCGTAAATTTCGCTTGCTCTAAATTACTATACGAGCTGGTTTAATCATAGGTTGTCTCCTTCGTTGTCTCGAGCTTGTAATTGAAAATCGCGATAAAACGCGTGGATTTTCCAAATCTCAAATGGACGAATTTCGCGTTTCGCGAATATTCAAAATACGTGTGAAAGCGTTGGATAATCGTTGGATGAAAACCTGCTTTTGCGTTTCCAATTGATGAAAAAAAAAAAAGATGCGAGCCTTTGATGTCGATAAATGGAAAAAAGTGATATTATCGAGGTCGATCGATTGAAAATTATGTCATCATAGTCATTGCGATTGGTAGACTATCAAGACTTTTTTTGATAATTTACAGTAGAGAGGATTTAACAGCAACCCGTAGGCAGCATACAATATTGATATATACAGTAATTTGTTTTCTTTTGTTTTTTCTCAAATTATCATACATAAGCGTGAAAATCTGATGTATGTGTTAAACAAAGGGAAATTTTTCGTGAATATTCTTTGTCTTTCATTCAACACCAAAATTCATATATTCTATTCTCTTCACACACATACACACACATTAAATATTCACAAAAAATTTCTCTTCAAGTCGATGAACAATGATAAAATTAAGAAAGAAAAGAAACATCCAAAAAAAAAAGAAAAAAGCTAATGCATAAAACAAATACCTATCTGTTTCTGTTTTCCGTTGCGCTTCTTGTATTACGGATCATCCATGCCCTGGTTAACTTCTCTGTGCAGTCCTGGAAGGTAATTTTTTCCGTGCCCACTATCTCTGATCAAATTATTATTTCTTCAAATCTTTTTCTCTCGCTCTCTCTCTCTCTCTCTCTCTCTCTCTCTCTCTCTATTTCTCTTTGTGTTGTTTATCTTTGAGTTTTCATTTGTTTCTCTCTCTCTCTCTCTCTCCTCATCTTCACAATCAATCGCGAAAAGCTCACACATATAATAATCGTGCACGCATTATTTCCTCTTTTCTCTCGCATGTGACAACAAAACATGAAAGAAAGAAAGAAAAAAAGTAAAATACGAGTGAGAAAAAAAAAATAAATAAAGAAAGATTGTTGCATGTAAGCAAATGCTTTTTTCTCTCTCTATCTCATTCTCACATTCCTTTTTGCATCTTTTGCCTGCGTGAGTGCGTACAGTGTGCGTGTGTGTTTGTCTCTTTCACCCTCTTGCATTTTACCATACAGTATATGCGGCTTTAGAACTTAGTCTTGATTATGACGCACCACAATTTTTTTCTTTTTTGCTTATACCAACTCGCGTATAATATGTACTCAACGTACAGTCACACACGCGGGCACTTTGTGTATATATTACTCAATGATGTATTCATCTTGACGAAGGTCCGGTCTCAAGTATAATATTCACGACGCTCATTTTTGCATTCCAACTTTTTTTTTTCTTTTTTTTTCATGAATTTTTTTTTTCTTCGAAACGAAAATTATCTCCGCGATGCGACAGCCAACAGAGAGAATATTCGAAGTACCTGTCGTCGCACAAATCTCGAAGCTTTCAGAGAATTATATCCCACGGCTATACGACGGCTAGTCTCTCGTAAAATATTTGCATTCGCTCGGGAGGTAGAAGAAGTGTGTTTGCCGGAATTTTTTTTAAGATTAATTAAAACTGAGCAATGACGAGCTAATCATAATTAACGTCAAAGGAATCTAGCGAATCTATTTAATTTTTTTTTTTCGCATTCGCAGCGAGTTAATTTCACTTGGCACACTTATTTGTATTAATACACTTATAAATAATTCTTTCTCACTTTCTAACAAAACCAAAAAAAAAAAATCACATCGCACGCATCGATAATAAATGACGTAATCGAGACTTTAAAAATATAAAATATCGATCAGACGTAACCGCGGGTGCATTTCCAACGAAAAGCTAATACAGTGGCAGCGCGGCGGCTCGTTGCGGTTAATCTCGCTATTTGTCCGGGGGGGCAACGCGATCGAAGTTAATCCCGCGAGACAAACGAGTCGCCTGCGGCGGAATCACAATGCGCCTTAAACTCTCTCTCTCTCTCTCGCTCTCTGCGCTGCTGCCGTCGCTCGGTGTATCATTAGTTCTCATTTCTTTGATAAAAGGAGAAAAAAAAACGAGAGAGGAACAGCGCCATGAGCTAAAGTGGCTTTCACTTCGGTTTTACTCGATTGCTAGGAGGAAAGTTGTCTCGGAGTTATTTTTCAAGTTCTGGTTTGCTTTTTTTGTTGAGAAATATAGGGTTTTTTTTTCGAGAGTTAATATATTTTGATCTTATGATTTTAATATTTAGTTTTATACTAATCAGTAATCAATTAACAAAGAGAGTGTGCACCTTGTGGGAGCTCGATTTCGATGAAAATTTGGGAAAATATTTTTTATGAAAAATAAAAATATGCGTGTCTCAGTGTTTTTTTGAATAGGCTGGTGGTCGGGAGTCACCGAGCCTTACACGTAACACGTTGGAAAATCAAGTTCATCTTCAAACTTTTGAAATAATGAGTATATCGTAATTTAAAGGGCGTCAATGAAAAGCTGAGATCAAATCCTTTCGTTGAAAAAAAAAATTTTTGTAATAGGTTGAACCGTTCGAAAGTTATGCTGGTTCAAAATTCGCGAATAAAATCTCCAATAAAATGTTTTTGTCTGAAAATTGGCTTTTGATATAAAAAAATTTTCATGCGCACGGTTCAAGAAAAACCACTCGACCGATTTTAACGATTGAGGTCTCATTTTATTTGTGTTTTAATTTTCTATGCTTTCCCTGTCTTTGAATTTTGATTTTTGTTTCCAAAAAAAATATTACAGACTATTTTTTTGTAAAAACTTGTGAAAATTTGTTCAATTTTTGTAGAAACGTGTCTATAAAAAACAACGAGGGCCTAATTTAAAAATTGAAGACAGCGGAAGCATAGAGAATTAAAACACAAACAAAATGAGACATCAATCGTTAAAATCGGTCAAGTCGTTCATCTTGATTCGTGCGCAGAATGAAAAAATAACTATATATTTATTGATAAATTTCAATAAAACTACTTATAATTACTCAGTAGCATCAAAATTTGAAGGAAAAATCCGTTGTTTTATACTTGAAACTCTAATTTGAAAAAAATAGTGATTTTGGGTAACTGTAAGGCCTTAAGGTTCCATAACTCACGACCATGAGCCTATTAAAAAAAAAACGCTGAGATACCGGTATTTTTATTTTTTATAAAGGATATTTTTACGAAGTTTCATCAAATCGAGCTTTCACAAGGTGTGCACTCTCCTTTTAAGTAATTCCATAAGCAGCAATTCTGTAACCCAAAGAAAAATAAATTTTTATTCGTATTTCATCTGTAACCGTCCATAATCACGTACAATGTTAAACGTGAATTTCGTTCACTAACCTACCAATATAAATGAACAAAAGCCAATGCACGAATGTAGCAATCAAATAGAATAAAAGAAGCATACACAGCGGTGTCATCGATCTACGTTGAGAAAGCAAAAAATAGTTCGCGATTCCACTGCAATGCCGACGTTGCCGTGAGAAATGTGCCATTTTCCCCGGAGGAAAGGAATGAAAAACGCGCTCTGTACTACGCCGGAAAAAAAATCTTGCCCGAAACAATTCGGGAAAGGGCTTTGCGAAATGACGAGCCTTTGATCGTATTACCCGCGGGAGGGAAGGAAGTACAAACGGAAAAACTCATTTTTTAACTCCGCGGCGTAAAAACAAATTAGTCTCTTAGTCGTTTCGCATTTCTTTTTCCTCGCACGAGCGTAGTTATTTCATATTAATTAACTTGAATATTTTCTTTTTTACACGAGATTCTTTCGTTAATTGAGTTGTGCTTTGATAATTATTTCATTTAACAAAGATATACCACGTTCGTTGGAGCGCTATTTATTTTTAAAATTAAATTTTTGATAAAGCAGTACACCGAGCTCAAATATATCATACGTCGTAATAATGGAAACATGAAATGCGTTTGTAAACATGACTTTTAATTAACGTTAAAATACAAAAAGCATTCCGCAGTAATTGAAGTATGCGCAAGTAAATTTTAAAAGTTTTTTTTTATTAAATGTCTTTATCTTTTCCCCCCCCCCCCCCCCCCCTCAACAGCGAGACTCGCGAATTCCCGTCACGAGCGTCTAACAAAATCAAATGCGATTTGGCTCGAGATGGAAATGTAATTAAGCGCGCACGTGATCGCATGCGCCTTACATTCATTTCTCGATAAACAATTATAACCGAACGAGTTGCGAATAACTTGCTAAACTCGATTTCCATGTGCGCGGTGGTCTGACCGTATCTCCAGTTGTATCACTTATTCCGGCTGATTTACGATGATGTACTGTTATTTGATATTGATTCCGTTATATTTCGAAACGCAAATAGATATATGTAACACAAAGATTTGAACGAATTCTAAATACAATTTAAAAAAAATACTACACACGGGTTCGAACGTTAAAAAATTAATTACGAAAATTATTATCATCGTAACTCGAATAGGTCGGGCTTTTACCAATTTCCATTACACCCAAAAACGCATTAAAAGCGTTATGATACTTCGACCCATCGTCACTGCCAAATTTCACCATATATAACTCGAGGGACACAAAAAGCTTTCTCGCTGTATAACAAAAGTGCGCGATTAATTAAATTACACGTCGTGCAATATGCCTGCCTCATAAACGTAATTCAATCGCGCGTCGTCGTCGCGCCTTTAATACATAAATAATCTTCGTTTTCGGTGAATGGGCAAAACTAATCCACCTTGATGGGGAACAAGAGTCGAGGAGGGGGCAATTAGTGCTTGATCCAATGGCAAAAACGGGGGGTGGAGGAGAGGGGTGTGCTGGTATATATATATATATATAGGTCGTCAATTCGTAACGAGGCAATCTTAGGCGTTTGCATTCGGCGTTATGCCACACTTAATCTCCGATCTCCGTGCGCGCGCACTGAAGAAAATGCAATTACCCGCGAGAGAACTGCCAGAACGTTTTCTTCTCTATCTCTCACTCGGCTACGAGGCTTTTCGACCTTTTCGAATGGGTTTGTTAGTGCTGCTGGAAAAATTGAATATTTGACTGTTATTTTTTTTTTTTGAACTCTCCTCTTTTGTTCGGTGTTTAACCGTGGTATTTGCATTGCTACCGCGATAATTTCGTAAAATTAAAATTTTATATTTACACTCGCAGTCGAAGCGGAAAGAGCAATTAAAATACCCGCTTAAAAAAAATTCGAAAACGAGCGTACACGTCAAACGTAAATGCGGTGAATTTGCATAAATCTCGCGTAAATATAAATTCGGTGAAGCTCAACAACGCGACGTTATAATATCAGAGAGCGACGAAGGGTAAGGGAAAAAAAAATATTTTTTTTTTCTTTTTGCATGCGTAAACTCGCGCGTCGTTTCGCGTGATGTACGAGCGCAAATCACCAAGTCATCAGTGCGTTTAACGATGGATGAGAAAAAAAAAGAAAGAAAAAAAAAAGAATAAAGAGAAAAGAAAGAAATGCACTCAAACCAACCACGCGCGAATCAATCAACAGTCACGCCAACTCGTGTATGACCGCTTTTCATTCCTTTCTTGATTTGCTGTGTATATGTTTCCACCTGTGTAGCATATATAGCGTATAGAGAGAATTTATAACGTTGACAAAAAGCTTTTTCATTCGAACCTTCACTTTCGAATCATTTTTCAATCATTTTTTAACCTTCGTTTTTTTATTTTTTTTTTCAAAAAACATTGTTTCACGTTTCATCGTTTCTTCTTTTGTTTGTTCGTTTATGGTTTTTTTTTCGTTATTTCAGTTTATTTCGAGTAGAATAGTTTTATTTCTAAGTGACAATTATAAAATATTGAAATATTTTGATAAAATTTATCAAATTTGATTTTCAGAAAGTAATGAACTTTCAACATTTTTTTTTCTGTAAATGTTATTTTTAATCCGAAAATTCCTTTATTAAAGCAAATATATATTATCTTGAAGTTGCTAAGTGTCTCTCCTCCCTCTTTCCAGCCTATAAATATTTAACTTGTAAAATCCGAACGTATACACAAATTTGATGTAAGTGTGTTTACAACTCTTATCAAACTAATTATGTTTATCTGTGGTGCTTTGCATGTCTCTATTGGATTCTGCATGTCGTATAGGGCATCGTAAGTACTGAATATAAAATGAAGAAAAAAAAATACTCAGTCAGTCATAATCAAACGAAATTCCATATTCACACTGTCAAAATACACATTCCCTATATAAATATATATATAAAAAAAAGGAAATACTATTTTAGCGGAGAGAACATCATTTGTTTAACGGACAATTCTGATTGAATATTTGAAAAGCAAAGCGGAAGAGACGAAACTGCGAAACACACACACGTATCTTTAAAAATAAAACTGCCGTATTTTCCAAAGTGTCTCGTAACGTTGCGAAATAGCAAACATTCAAAGCTCGGAGCGTTAAATGCGAGAAGCGGATTTACATTTCAACAGGCCACGGTAATATCAAAGATTAACCGTCGCCCGGTTTCGCTACGCTAATTTCCGCGCCGTAATTATTATCGTTACAGTTTTCACGCGCGCGCGCGCCATTTGTTGACTCTATTGTTGTGTGTTGGCGCGGAGGGCGTGTATCAATAAAACGCAAACGCTGTTTCGCTGTTTCCCTCTTCCGTTCTCGAAATATAATCTTCAAATTCAATTAAAATCTGATTCTCATTGTTTTGACGATTAATAATCAGAATGGTTTTTTATTCACTTCATCATGGTACATCGTTAATCGTTAATTTTTATATATAGATAGAAAGTTTAGTTATTATCTATATATATACTTTATTTATATATAAGTCATATCGTCGAATAGCAAACATCAATGTTCATATATAATTAGTCATGTGTCAACGTCCTTAGACTTTAGCAATTCAGTAGTCATCAATCACAACAGCAATTAAGTTTTTTTTTTATCCGAGACTCAATCGTGTGTAGTGTAATGACTTATTTTTTTTCCGAGTTCCGTTGGTATACTTATCTTTTTTTCAATTATACAGGCAGTTTTTCTTGCCTTCTATCGTTTAATCGTTCTTCGTTGATTTCTTTTTAAATTTTGTTATCATTGATTTTTGCCTGACCTGCGCGCTACTCGCGATGCAGAAAGTTCAAGAGAAGAAAATGAGACGAATTGGCATGCAAAGTTGGAATTATCGTTTTATTTTTTTTTTTTGTTCAAAATTTATTGTATATATATAGATATCAAATCAATTTGAATTATCTCGATATTTTATTCTATGTGTGTCTGAGTGTTAAAAAATTCCTCTTTCTTAAATTAACATTGTGTTTGTACTGTATTCCTCGTTTTAATTAATGTTTTAAAATTCAAATTAACAATTCAAATTGCTTGCTTTAATCAACACTCTCCGCGGGTCTCGTTAAGCGACTGCAATTTTAAAATCGTGCCTATCTTGACTTTTATTTCTTTGAATTTTTTTTTTCGTTCTACTTCTTTTTTTTCCGTTGACCTTTTTTTTATTTTCTCAAGTCTTCTCTACGTTTTCTTCTCTAATTTTCTTTTGTGTACATTTATAAAGAAAAAAATTTGTAAGACTCTTCATCTCAATACACTCGGAGTGAAAATATCGCTTCTTTTAAATTAACTTCGTGAAAAAAAACCTTTGAACCTAGAGTATTCATGATTTCATTTGAGATTCCGTCGATAGATTTCATATTTGCATAGCTGTCGAATGAGAAGTAGTAACCAAAAAGCTTTTTTTTCAAAGCATCGACACGCATAAAAATCAAAGGCGACAAAAAAAAAAGCCAAGAGATAACTTCACTCCGAGTAGCGAACGCAATTCACTGGTCTCTCGTCGCTAGCCAAAAAAAAAAACCGAGTAGCGTAATAATATTTTTTAACACCCACGCGAAAAGCTTTGGCAAGCTTGCAAAATAAACTCGCTTGAAGCTAGCATCGCCACTGAAACTCACTAAAAGAGGAAAAATTTTTGTTTCAACTCGAACGTCACACGAACACACACAATCGAAAACATCGAAATGCAGGACAAGGAGGATGGACCATTGTACAAATTCTACGAGGTGATTCGCGACCAAGGCGATCAATTCATGGCGTCGCTGTCGAAAATCACCAACGTCACGTTGTTCGCGCCGCGCAACTCTGCCTGGGACGAGCCTGGCGTCAAGAAGATTTTACAAGACAAGGATCGTATCAAGGATCTTCTAAATCTGCATTACACCAAGGAACTTTTGCCGCTCAACGTCATCGAACGCAAAACTATACACAAGGTTAGTGATTTCTCATTTTTTTTTTCTTTTTGGATTGTTTCTCTTTGACGAAACGATGCACTGGTTATAACCACGTTTGGCTTTGTTCAAAGTATTATACTAACCGAACGTTGTTCTTTTGTTTATTTAATGGTTCGACGAAGAATCAGATTTCTCGAGGACAGTTTTGTTCTCTCAGTATTTGTTTTCATTACTAACCCGGATGGTAGATATTTCAATGTAGCCGTTACCTTTTATTTTTGGTACTATGTGCACTTGTTTCAAGCAAGATTATAAAATACAAAAAATACTTAAAATTCTAGTTTACTGTCGAAGTTTTGATAATCTTGCTTGAAAAATTCAAATTTCACATATCATGTAACATTTGAATCATCATGTAATAATTTGAGCTCCGTCCTGTTAACAAATTGAACGATGTGAAAAATTAACCGCGAGAATTGTTTAACCAACATTGTTAATTATCATAACAAAAGCACGTGAACATACCTAATCATCATCTTTTATTTTATAGCCTGAATGGTCTAAAAAAGCGCCTTATGCGGTAAACAAATTTTTCATTATCATCATTATGCTCTTAGTGTCATTTATTTATTCTCTATATTCATTTCCGTTTCTTTTTTCTTTTTTTTTTCCTTAAAATCACTTCACAATCATTAGGTGTCTTTTGCTTATGTCTTTCTGTATTTTACATGCATGGTAGTTAGATTTTTTTAAATGATCTGAGTTACTTTTTTATTAGACAAATGTTGCTTCGATGTATATTACATTTATACCAACGTAACGAAAGCACGAAAGGAATTCCAACACTCTTTGCAATTTTAATCAAAGCAAACTGATTTTCATGAAGACTGCAGTTAATCAAATTTCGAAAACGTTAAGTGATAAAATACCAATCCACTTTCGCGCGAAATTCCAATAATCCAATATCCATGCTGGAAATTGTACAAGTGAAATATTTTTCAAAACGAAAACAAAAAAAAATCCTCGTATCGGCTTTCATATAGATACACGATATTTCACAGTCAAAAAATTCAAGCTTTTATCGCACATCGCGTTGTGATCGATTCAATGAAAAAAAAAACAATCAAACAAACAATATTCGTTATTCCGAGATCTCTAATTAGAAAAATTCCTCGAGAAACGATAACGAAGGTAAAAGAGACGAGGAAAGAAAAAATCGTAATCGACGTCGAGAGCGCGTCGACGAAACGACGATGATGAGGCTCCGAGTAACCGGAGCTTTTCTTTCGACCGCAATTTTCCGCGGCTAAACGCGACTCGAATCTAATTACACTCGGGCGATATCCTTAACGCTCGATCCCTCGTTCGGAATTATCCCCGCGGAAAGAGAAAGAGAGAGAGCTTTTGTTCGCCGCGAGTGCCATTATACGGACTCGACGAGAAAAGAGGATACACTTCTTTTTTTTTTTTCGTCCGTCTTCTCTCGATCGTTTGCACGACTTGTAGATTATTCATTCGACTCTCGTGCTTTGAATGCACATAACCGTTCGTACTTTATTGGATTTTCGCCAATTGAGAATAATTGATTGTAACAAATTCATTTGAAATATAAAAATTTCGAAATGGAATTGAAATAGAAACGTTGCGTCGACGAGAGAGATAAATTGGATTTGGAAAAAATAGAGACATCGTGAATTTGCATCTCGATGTCGGCTTGAGACGCAAGCGCGCATTGGCGGAGAGAACGAATTCAAATTAAAGCGTATTCAAGCGATTCGTTCGTAATATTGATTTAAAAAAAAAATTGAAAAAAAACGTAAGTTTATGTCTTTCGAAGTGGAAATATCAGTAAACTCCATCCATGTAAAAACGACGACTTACATTCTCCGCGATATGTAAAATTTCAATGCAATAGTAAATAAAATTCTTTCTTTTTTTTTTCAAGCTTGCAACAAAACGTACATGTATCGTTTTTCCAGCGTGCCAACTGTAAAATCCTCTTACATAAAGCGGCAAATAACACGACGAACGAATAAACAAAGCTCCGTTGAAAAAAAAAAGTGAGCATATACATACGCGCCAAAAGCAGAAATCAATCGAACGCGCTTCTGCACATAATGCACTCGAACGAGAAAGAGAGAGAGCCCATAAATTTCAGTGAGTTGAACAGCATTGTTTGCGGATTAGTCGCGCGACCGAATTTACGCTGAGAGTCCATTGATTTGTGTGTACACCCGAATTTTTTCGCTGCCGAATATTCATGAGATTTTGTCTCTCTCTCCCTCCCTCCTTTTTTTTAAATACGTCGAGGATTATGTATGCTCGAAGTAAATACGAAATGACGGATTTACGAGTCAATGATGCCGATGGATGATGATTAATGCGATGTTTGCTCATTTGCGAGAAAAGGGTGAGAGAGAATTCCATCATTGCGTCGTTTCGAATCTGATCGTTTATGTAATGAATTCGAATTCATATCGACACCAATTCCATGTAATTTCTTTAATCGTGTATCCAAGTGTCATTATACTATCCGTTGATATTGTAATATTTCAAGAGTCGCGCGAGGCGACAATTTCGTACCTAACTTTTCAGGCAGAGAAAATTAATTTAACGTTAGTATGCTAATTCCTTCACAGCTCGGTTATATACGTCTTTTTTTTCCCCCTAAGTGACACTTCACCGCTCGGAAAATTTTCACTCGCAATTGCTTTTTCAAAGTGTCGTAAGAGACAGAGAGAGAAAAAAAGAAAGAATTGATACATAATGAGAAACGATAGCTCGAAGTGCGAAGAGGGTTTAACGAATTCGCGATCACACAAAGGAAGCAAAGATGCAAAAGATATTCACGAAGTAGCTGCTCGTTCGCGACAAAGCTGCCGGAAAAGGCGACAAAGGGGGGGGGAGGGATCTCGTGAATAATTTGCAAGTCAAACTTTACCCGAAGAGAAAGAGAGGCTTCTACCCATTGTTACTCGAGGATTCTTTAACACGATTTTAATTGAGGTAACCGCAAGATCGTTTCGTTTGTGACTAAATTGCCTTTTCTCTCTCTCTCTCTCTCTCTCTCTCTCTCTCTCTCTTTTGCTTTACTTTAGCAGCATGAATTCTACATTAGACTGCGCTGTGAGTCTATCTTGTAAACATTGCATTTGACTTGGATATAATACCCGAGAATATTATTTGCATGTCTTGGAAGTTCTAGACGGGGGATAAACGTTTTTGTTTTGGAAACTCTTCGTCGCGCGCACGTCATTCGAGATAATAATTTTACGGGAAGTTTGAACGACATTTTCGCGTATGCACGTGTGTTTGCAATAGAATGCCTAAATGTTTGATTACATTCATTTACGGAGTATACTGGTAGGGGAAATCAAACTTTACCTTTGTGAGAATAGTAAGGATAAAAAAAAAATAAGCTTAAATAGTTGGTAGGATAGAAATTTTTAGTTACTATAGCATCTCTAGAGATTTAAATAAAAAAACAATTTAGTAAATTTGCAGGCTCGAAAGCCACTATTCACGCTAAAAAAAATAAATAAAACAGCCTCTTAGTAAAATTTTCTAGGCAAGTAAAATGCTGAAAAAAAAAATCGAAATAAAAAAAAAAATTGCACCAAAAGCATAAAGGAGATCTGTACTACGTGGAAACCCTCCTTTATTCTCACGGTTCAAACACTTTTTTTATTTTTTTTTCCGTGACGGATGCACCAACATCGTGCATCCAACAATAAAAACAAAAATAATAATAAATCGTAACTAAAGAATAGAATTGCTTGAAATTCAGGTGAACTCCGCATTCGAGCGCGCAAGTTTGTACTTCAACGCCGTTGAAGGCGCAGCAGGCAACAGTACAGTGACGGTGGAGGGTGGCGGAGTCAACGCGACCATCATCACAGCCAACATCGGTGCGACAAACGGCATCATACACATCATCGACAGAGTACTCGGAGTCCCTTACACCACCATTCTCGACAAGCTCAAGAGCGATCCAAATCTGAAGTGAGTATCGATTGGAAAAAAAGGAAATCGTCATTGCGATTTATTATTATAGAGAAAGAGAGCTTTTAAGGAAAATCCGGATAATACGGATAGAGTCGAGTATTAATCAGACCGATAGGTCTTTCCCCTTCGAAAAAGAGAATCCGTAAGCTTCCTTTAACCTCGACCAGTAAATTCCGTGTCATTTTCCCCCTTTTTCGAATTCACTTGAAACAACGCGGGAGAGTCGTTGGCAATTATCGCCCCAAAGAGAGCTTGCAAGCTCTCACTCAGACAAAAAGACTTTAGTCCGCCCTCTGAACATTTGAAAATTACATTGCCCCTTTCGTGACTTGTTGAGTAGGCACTTGCCGGCCGAAGGGCGAGAAAGAGAATATTAGTGTGCAATTGTCAAACGGATTTTTAATCATCCGAGGAATTTTTACTCGAGGCGCAAATTAATCGTCGCCCGGGATAATGGAATTTTATTCGACGACTTTATTGCATTTTTGAGCGGGATTCTGGGAGGACACTTTTATTGGATTGTTGGTTTGGTTTCTGGGAACACGATAATGAAGATACTGTAACACGATTTTTACTTCATGATATCGTAATATTGAATGTCTCATGGCGATTGTTAAAATCGGATTTTCAGCTCGGTTGAAAAAGTTGTGAATTATTGAACAATCGATCCGCCCAATTCTCAATATTTTTTTTTATAATGAAATCAATCGAAAATTGAACAAACAACAACAATCAATTTACCCACCACCCAGACGAAAGAGCATTTATAATCCCCATCGCGCTTCTATAATTAGAACGTAAATAAACAACGAGATGCGACAGGACAACCTTTGACGGATACACAGTAGTGGGATTAACAAATTTCGCTCATTTGTATCGCGCGCGGATCAATGGAATGGAGTGATGTGTGTGCGTGTGTGACGAGGAGAGAGAGAGAGAAAAAAAAAAGGGATATCGCTTAATCCACGACGTATGATGTTCGTCCGATTGCTCGGATTATCGGATTTACGCTGATTAGCTTCTCGGGGATTCCGTGGATGATGCGGCTTGACTGGGTTATTGATTTTCTCGAATTCCCTTATTGGATTTGCTTTGGAAATTTTCATAGGCTTTCATCGGTGTTGTTTTAAGGATTAATTTCTTCTCTTTTTTTTTTTTACTATGCCGAGTGAGAGTAACTTTTTTTTAAATTGGATCAGAGTTTTTGTAACGTTAATTTCACGAATGTTTTAATCTACTAGCATGACGTATCACCTCGGCATGAAACACAACTTCAACGAGCTGCTGGGTGATCCGAAAAAACGCTACACGTTCTTCGCGCCGTCGGACAAGGCCTGGCAAAATTTGCAGATACTTCAACCGTCGGTCTTCAAAAAGTTATTCATGGACGACTACGCTTATCACGTGAGTAACTTCGTGGAGAAATACATTGTTATTCGATAAATACATTATTATTGATTTATCGACAGGCGAGGCAAATTCTCGAGAAACACCTGGCCGTGGACGACGCTTTCAAGATGAAACAATTGGTGGAGATGAGTCATCGAACGCAAGACTCGAACATACGTTTGCGAGCTATGAGGTCGACCATCGAGATCAAAGTCAAAGAGACTGCCGATGGTAAGTAATTGATTAATCGATTTACGTAGCTTTAACAAAACAACGAACAAAACGTAACAAATGGTTTCGAGGCTCCTCGATATGTATTGTACATGAAAAGGAGAGAAAAGGCTTTAAAAATCTTCGAAAGGCAAAAAAAAAAGATTAAAACAACATAATTTTCTAACTCTGTAACTCTTGTTGTATCTATATTATAGTCGACGACAAGGTCTTTGACGAAAACGCGATTGTCCGTCCAAGCAGCGGCGGTGAGTTCGAGAATCATGCTTTCCAAGCGACACACGCGCTTTTTTTTACTTTTTCTTTTCTCTCTCACGTAATCCTTTTTTTTTTCTTCACGGCGAAAAACGAAAAAAAAACAACAAAATATATCATCATTTAGACGCACGTCATTTTTGTTTTTTTAATACTCATGAAACCACCATGTTTCGTGCATGGACGCTTTTTTTTTTTTTGAGCCAGATATCAAGCTTGCTTATACATGATTATGTATATATATAATACGTAGATGCTGTATCGCTGACGAGATATGTGATTCTTTTGCTTTTTGCTCGCGGGATAAAATTCGAGAAATGATGAAAATCCATCGCGAAAAATTCACGAAATATTTCCGTCGTGAAGCTTTTAAAGAGTGATTAATTGATCGGATTAAAATTTATCATTTCTGGGAAACGTTCTCGTTCAATTTATTAGTGATGTTGCGAGCAAAACTCATTTACAATGTTTCATATTTGCACGATGTGCAAGTTGTGTAACAGCTAAAAGCACTTTCGAACGATCAATTATTCCGATGAACAGTCGGATGAACCAGATAACAAAAGCTTTAAGAAAAAAAAACATATTTCTGCTTTTTAAAGGTCAAAGCAAGCGTCTGAATGCTTCCAGACCTCTGAAAGGTTCGTACTAAAATGAGAAATTGGAATTACCTTTAGCTTTCATTGTGTTATTTCTTTTATGTTTTTTTTTCTTTCTTCCGTTTGAATTCGAAGCAAAAATAATTTTAAAAAAAATCAAATGTAAAACAAACATTTGAATCGTAATTATAGCGCATAACAGCTAGAAAATTGAATTTCGCATCCTTCGAGTAACAACCTCCTTTTTTTTTTTATTTTGACAACCGAAAGAAAAAAAAAGGAATAAAAATACGAGGGGAACGTAGAAAATTACGGCGAGCGTCAAGACTTGAAACGCGCATTATGAAGCTCGCGATTTATTATGCACCTTTCGGCCGCCATTTAAATGCAAATTCCTTGATTACCCACGGCGCGCTAATTGCTACGTGTTCGCTGGGAGACGCTACTCTCTTTCTCTCTCGCGTTTTATCTCGTAGACGACCGATATAAAAAAAAAATCTTCTATCTCTCTCTTTTTTATTTTTTATTTTTTACTCGAAGTGTGGAAGTGCTTTATCGCCTGATGCTTTGCTCTCAATGCTTGGTTTTTTTTTTGGTCTACTACTTTGATTTTATATATACTTTCACGATTTTCAAGTTTTCCGTTTTCAAACACCTATCTTCTTTTTCTTTTATCTGTTCTTCTTGTAAATACTTTTTTACCATTGTGTTTTAAATTTTTCTTTTTCTTTCCATGTACTTTCTTCAACACTTCTGTACTTCTTGCATAAGTTCTATTTTATATCTATCACTAACAACTCAGACACGAAATACTTCTGGACTGTGATGCGAACGTATACTACGAGTAGAGTGTAGTTACTATTGAAATGGCTCGCTGATAATGACGAAATATAAAAAAAAATTTTTTTCTTTAAAAAAGAAACATTTTCGGTGAATGATCGCTAAACATAATAATTATTTTTTGTTTTTTTAGCACTCTGTAGTCTGGCTCTTTCAGTCGAGACTTTGTTGAAAAAGTGTGAAATTATTTTAGCGACTGAAAGGGTTCACGACAAAACGAACAATTTAAAAAAAAAATAATAATAAGCAATGCTTCTTGGCAATGTTCGACGAGAAATTGAGATGTGACGCTTCTGAATTGATAAAAAATAAACAAAACAAAAAATCAACGAATGCAAAACCGAATCCGCAGGTGCTGGCTACGTGATCAACTGGAAGGAGAAGAACATCAAGGTAGTAAAGCCAGATGTGGGTTGCACCAACGGCGTGATCCACGTGATCTCGGACGTGATGCTGAAGGAAATGGACGTGTACGTGACGGGTGGCAATGGCGCTTCGAGTCAACTCATACCGAATCTTCTGATGTTTCTTGCGGTCAAGCTGCTAACGCTACTGTTGCTGTAAACGCGGCAACAATCCAAAAAAAAAAAGAAAAAAAGAAAAAGAGGCTTTCCGAGCAGTCTCTCGATGTGCCTAAATTCCGATAATGATGCTTTGATCCCAAAGGACGATAGCCTGTATTATTTATTATTGTGCGCGCGAGAGAATCTGTATGTATAAGTGTGCGAGAGGCTGACCAAGTGAACGAGCGATATAATATGTAATTGATAGCGGATTTTTTTTTAGGTATTCTTTGATCGCGCTATACTTCGGTCGCGTGCTATTCGAAAGCGTTGTTTGTGTATGGGTTTTACTTAAAAAAAAAACAAGCGACTCCGTTTTTGCCTCTAATCAAAAAGGGAAAAATACATTCCCTCTTCACCATTGTCTCTCTATTGCCTTTTTCTTTACTTTCGAGGATAAAAAATAACGATATCGTTCGCTATATATGATGCATAATTTCGAATCGTCAAAGTATGAATTATTGAGAGTCTTTGCTAACTGTATTATAAGTATCGGAGCTATATCTATTTACCAAAGATACTGCCAGTTAGACACATTTGCGGGGAGAGCACGAAGCGCTCGTTATGTTTTTTTTTCTTTCTTTTCATTTTGTATACAATGAATATATAACGATCAAAATGTAATGACGAGATGGCCCGATCTTTTACATATATTATACGCGAGATAAAAAAAAAAGAAGAGTGTTACGATGTTGAGGTTGTGTACAAAAACGTTTCTGTATAATGTATAGAAAGCTGAATTTTTACGAGATGTCTTTTCTTCATTGCCTTCGACAACTAAAAATCATGAATATATTTCGTTGAATATGAAAAAAAAAATTCTAAGTCGGTCAGTTGAATCATAGATGTTCTCTTTTTTACGAAGCTTTTTATATACACATAACGTTCGAGGGAATGATGGAAAATCGATATTCCGCAATGCATTGTCATATCTACTTAGTAGATTTTATGCACGTTGAACGGTTTATGAAATTATAAGAACTCACTTTGTCTAATTGATCTTTCTTCTTTGAATTAAAATTCATATGTATACACAGATTTATGATGCTGCGTGTAAATACGTTGAAATGGCGTTGTCGGTATCGATTTTTCGCGTCAACTCGAAATAAATCATCTCAATTCTGTTGAATTCGGTAAACGACAAAACAAAAAATAAACATGCGTTACTTGTAAAAGCTACTGTTGAAATGCATGTCGTGTTCATATCCAACTTATTGCCCCATTGTATGGTTCAAAAGTTAGTCAAATTTTCTGCCAGTTGGTTCGGAGAGTGATGTCGCCGTGTGAGCTGTCGAAAGACATTTGATGGAAAACGCCGAAAGCAAATAAAAAAAAACTTTTTATGTCTAGCGAGTAGACGATAGTACGTGCAGATTGCGTTCAGTTGTCGATTACTCTGACTAAACGATGAAAAAAAAATCTAAAAAATTTAACTAAGAGTCGATGTTACGTATTGATATCAATATATACAAATATAATATATGAGATTGAAGAGATATATTGCCGATTATCTATAGAGAAGAAAGTAAATTAATTTAAAAGTTGAATGGATTTTGAGATTCAAAAAAGAAAATAAATTAAAAGCTATCTGCTAAAAATTGAATGAAACTTTACTCACTTCAATTATATTGAAATTTTATTGTATCATCTGATATGATTATTGTTCTTTTACTACTCAAAGGGCATTAAGAGAACTTAATTTAGCTGAATAACTACATTAAAAAGCGTAGAGTAGTATGAAAAAGCTGTAACTAAAATATTAATATTGATTTTTAAAAGAAAGTCGAAATGATAACAAAATTATTATCAGATGATAAAAAAAACCGTTGTTGCAACTATTAATAAATATTAATGATAAAAGTAACTATAACAAGTACATTTAAAACATACATTCATCACTAGAGGATAAAATCTACTCTCCGTTCATTACGAAAAAGAAAATGAGCATCGACAAAAAAATAATAGAACTTCATCTCTTTGTATAAATGTCTAAATGTTCACGTATGGAAAGAAAATCTTCAATTTTCATCTATTTCACTCATGTTATTAAAATCGTGCATAAAAATAATCACAATTGTGATCTTAAATAAACATAAGTACACATTAAGCATTGGCGATTAGTAAATGCGTGCGTCCATGAAGGAGTCTAAGTAGACAGAAGCGAAGTAACATTCTGCTTTACTTCTCTTTTATCATCATCATGAATAGTTTTACGAAAGAAAAAGAAAGTTACGTGTTCGATTTCGTTGAGCTCAGCACAGATCTGCAACCTTTTAATTGGAAAAAAAATAAAACCTAGGCACGCGTTTTCTGCTCGCTGTTTTACGCCAAATAAAAAAAAATAATATAATGCATTTAAAGAAGAGAAGAAAAAAAAACACATAGACACGGTAACTTAAAATTTAGATTAGAGGGTATGAAACAAACGTGTTATCTCCTGAGAAACTTTTTCCAAAAATTTCGCCGCGTATTAGCTCGAATCCGTTTTCGATGGCCTATGTAAATACATTGTACACCAAGGGATTTTATTGTAAAATTATCACTCAGATGATAACAAGTACTTTGCATATCCTTACTAACACAATCGACAGATTTAACTTGACCTGAGAGAAATGCATAAAAGGGGAAAACAACCAAGTGAGAATGTTTTTTTAATATTGAATACTAAATGACGACAAGACTCTGTAATTTACAAAAAAAAATGTACGATCCACCCATTGAAACGAATGGCAATGTTATATCCGATCGCGACTAATGGACTGACGGGATATTGATGAGTTTTTTTCATAGTACCAAATAAAAGTGCGTTCGTCAACTAATGTGAATCGAAGTTTAAATGCTAAAAAGTCCAGTCAGTATTAAGGGATCGCCAGACACTTTTAAAATGCGAACTCTGGTGAGGTCTTAGAACAACAGAAGCCGATGCCTGCGAGTACAGTCCATGAATTAAAAAGGTATCCTTCATTCGAAGGACTACTCGGAGAAACGTTTCGATAGCATGGAATTTTTAAGTAAGTTTTGCTAACAAACAAAATGTGCGTCTTTTTGATAGGAAAAAACAAAGAAACTTTTGCGACATAAAAAAAAATTAAAAATAAAAACAACTGCGTACGCTTGCGGGGATACATTAAAATCAAACTGTCGTATTTCCTCGAGTTTGTTGAGCGTTTTTTTTAGATGATAGCATTGTATTTGTAATACACTTTACTTCTCGTTTTTGCGTAAGAATACGAAGGAAAAAAAACCGTTTACCTTTACCTATCAGTAAAAAGATGTAGCGTACATTTGCAAATTCGATGGCAAAGTCGGTAGGGTATAGGTGAAACATTTGCGATTTTTTCAAGCAACAATATGTCACGACGAGAATTTGAAGAATTCTAAATACCATCGCTCATTACGTTTCTTATTTCTTTAGCTTTAGTGTAAAGATCAAGTCAATCTCCCACACCCAATTCACTCGTTGGCACTAGCAAAAAAAAAAAAACTTTTTTAGCGCTTTGCGTGCGACGCGAATACGGTCTACATGTAAATACGTATAAGTGATATGCGTGCGAGTGTGATGATAATGCAACGCGCAGAGGACGGAACATTAGTATCATCGCAATCATCCGTAAATTATTCATGAAATAAAATACAAAAAAAAAATGATATACATGCAAATGAAAAAAAAACTACCAGCAGTCACTAACGATTAATCGTAAAAAAAATAGATATACGTGAATTACTATAATTGTACGAGAAAATTGTCGTGATTAAGATTAACTGTGAAGAGGTATGAGCAAAGTGTTGCACTCAAGAAAATTACTCTAATGTTTTACTGAGTTTCACGAGGAATGATGATTATGATTTAGGATTTCGAAAGAGTCTTTTTTTCTTCTTCTTGCGTTTTTTTGTTGCTTTTTTGCGAGTATATGATAAGAAACTATGTCGTGTTCAATTGACAAGAAAAAAAAATATTTTTTATTTTAAACAATACAAATCACTGCTACAACGCTCTTTGAAATCCTGAATTGTCTCGTTCTCAAACGATTATTTACTAGCTATCTACATATATTATATATTATATAAATATATATAAATGAAAGAATTCTAACGGTTAAACCAATAGTAGAAGGATTGAGAATTGAGTACCACAGAGTCGATCTGTTTGTATAAAAATAAAATGAGAGATTGCTTTGTTTTGTGAATCTTCGCCATGACACAATTGGATATTATATTACAACTGCGAGGTTTAGGTATCTCAGCGATATTTCTAGACGACAATTATTAGTTTTTACGTAGCGAGTATAAGAGATGAGAATTTTGACGTTTGGTTAAAAAAACAACTCAAAATGAGAGCTTACAGAGCAAAGTAAAAATGCGAAAAAAAATGAAAAAAAAAAAATAACTAAAAGGCCGAAGTAACAAACCAATAGAGAATTTCGACTTTGCGGGCCGAGCGAATTAAACCGAGGTTGCGCCTGAGAGCAACTCTTGCGTGTATGATGGACGTTGTAATTTCGTTTTGTTATAGGATGAAAAATGTTAACGTGGTCTGGGCTCCTCGGCTCGCAAAACTTTTTCACGTTCCTCTTGCTAAGTACCACGTTCTGTAAACTTTAGACGCTTTTGCTGTATGATTTTTCTGATAAATAAAAAAAAAATTCTATGATACGTTTTGTACCCTCTTATTCCAATTGTCCCTCTTTGCACCTTCAATGTTTATAACGTAATCTCACTTATTTTAAGAAAAATTTAATAACGGATAAAGTATAAATTTTTATAGAGTTTATATAGTCATGAAATGGGAATGAAATTTCTATTTAAAGCATAGTAAAACATATCTTATACAAATTTTCAAAAAAGTTACATAGATTAATTGGATTTGTGCAAACTAAATGATTTGTTTCTCTTAAAAAATTGAATTAAATCCTAAATTTGCTAATTATTTTTCGTAATATAAATTTGATTGTATTATCAATCGCAAGAAATATACCGACCGAGTAAGTGTTATTCAGAAAATCCATTCACACTTTTCAGTTTTATCAAATCTACATTCGGTCATATATCAATGACGCAGTTTACCGTACATGTGTGTATGTATGCATACACAAATTCCCGGAACTATACAGTACAGTCGCGCCAAAATTCCACATCTCGACACATTACACGGCTCAACTGCTCGATTCTAGTAGCAACGCGAACGCCGAGTAGTCAACAGGTCGTGTTGCGGTCTAACGTGGCATCAAAAAAACCAAATCGTCACAGGTAAGCCTTATATACATCTAAACCGATCGACTGTTCCTCGAGAGAAAAAAAAACTTTTGTTTTTTTAACACATTCGTGTAAATTCGTACAGCCATGGATTTCTCGTTCGAGAACATCAACTATCCGTTGTTCACGGCACCACAGCTCGATTTGTTCGGGATCTCGCAGCTGAACGCCGCTTCGTACGAACTACCACCACCATCATCATCAGCAACAGCAGACGCAAGTTCGTTAACTCCATCGGGCAAACAAAAGAAACCAAGAAAGCGTCGCTCGACGGACGGCGCCAAGCCGTATCCGATGATCAAGTGCTCGGAGTGCCCGAAGCAGTATCGCGACAACGCCGCGGGCCAACGACACCTTCAGCTCCACATGACGACTCACGATCCCGACGCTCAGTCCAAATTCACCTGCACCAAGTGCACCAAGACCTTCTCCAACGAGGTTTACCTCAAGCGACATCTGAATCTCTGCGGCGCGCAGAGAAAGAGACGCTCGAGCGTCGGCAGCTCGACTTGCGACGAATCTTCCAGCGACGCTGTTATCGATGCTAATGCTGTTGACGGGAAGAAGGTCGTCGCGACCATCGACGAGGAACACGCTGAAGAAGTGCAGATTGATTTTCAAGCGTTCTAAACTTATCTGTATATACTCGCTCGATTCGCGTTGTTTGTGTTTTGTTTCGCGCGACGACGACAACAACATCACGCGTATAAGTGCCTTTTGTTTTTGTGTTTGTGTGTGTGTGCCGTTACTTCGAGCGGGCTTTTGAGATATTTTGGAAAATAATATGTACGTAGCGAAGGAAGCGAATTTTTTTTTTCAAGTTTATGTGATTTTTAAACGCCAAGTGTTATTCCTTCGTTCTTTTTTGTACTGATTCGTTATTCCAATTATTGTCAATTAATACGATTCGAACGATCAATTGCGTTGAGTTGTTTATATTATGCTATAATTGTTGAGATTTTCACACGCTATATCACGCATTTCTGGTTATCATCCAGTGATTGTTTGTGATAAGGATTGTTTATTATTGGCAATTGTTTCAATTGATTTTTGCGATCTAATGACGTATTTCGTTTATTAATTATGAATGAATCACGAATAAACAGTTTATTTTGTCTGATAAAAATCGTAGTCTGAATTACTTTTCTTTCTTTTTTTTGTATTATTACTATCATCGTAATGAATATGTCTTATGGATAATTTTGCATATTCATAACAAGAGAATTTGAAGAACAAAACGTAAATATAGCATAATGAATTAGATAAAGATTTTGGTAACTGATTGAGCTTTGTAGCTTGCAGCTTTAGAATAAATTATTTTAATTAAAATTAGCTTTTATTATTCATGAGCAATACACATTTTTTTCATTTATTTCTTACTTCATAACCATTTTAATCAGTAAAAGGATCTTTGGATAGCTGCGATGTATTTACACATACATATCATATTATATGAATAAAATTGAATCGATCCTTGTTAGTTCCAATGAGAGGTCGCCACCTTACGGGAGCGAGTTTTTACCGACAGTGCTGAATGCATCCGCAGTGCCTGCCGTTGCCTCCGGTAGATTATACTTTAGAATTGGATAACGATGGTATAACAGATCTGCAAGAAATTATTAAAGCTTACATAAAACACATAAAGCTATTGGAATAATAGTGGACTCGAAGTAAGTCAACAAAATGAAAATACAGCAAGACAAGCTAGTGGAAACTTGAATCGCGTTAACGTTAAGAAACTGTTGAAAAAAGAACTTCGAGCTATTGGAAAAATTAAAATTGGCTCTCAGTCACTCACTTTATTGAATTTCTTTTCTGCAACGGATATCGAAAAATTTTACCAACAGATATCAGCAGAAGAGCGATTGGCTATCAAAGAATTTTTTCGAGTCGTGTAAAAATCGCGGTTTTCCACAATTGGTTCCTATGCTCAAGTTGAAGTACAAAGAAGCTTTAAAACGATCGAGACTTATCGAATCTTCCAAATCTGCTTTGATTATAGTCTCATTGGCATCTCGTTGCCAGATCTTTGTTCGGAACCTATTATGAAATTTTAGGAAAACACAGAACTGAACAACTTGATTACTTGTGCAACTGATAATTTTGCACAATTGAGAATTGAGGTGTAAAGAATAAATTGCAACATATATTTTACTACAGTAAATGGCATTTATTTATTTTTTATTTTTTTACACTAATAAGATTGGATGACATAAAAAAATTGTATCGAATATTTTTCAATAAAAAAATGACAAAATATAGAACATATTTGCTTGAGAGCGCTAAATTTTTTGTAATTATATTGAACAGTTTCCTGCAAATCATCCTAATTTAAAAGTTAAGTCCTAACTATTATTATTCTGATAAGACTACGAAGACTCATACTTTGTAGTTATTTGTAACTATTATTAATGATTGGAAACAAATTGTTATACCTATCTAAAAAATTATTGAATTATATTTTTCGGAAAAATACACTTATTGAATAAGTCAAACTATCTCTTCTTCATTTACAAATATTCGTGTAATAACAACACTCTGCGTTTCACATATACGTACGAAATCACATTGTTCATCTCAATTCCTTGATCATAGCTTTAAGAACCTTCGCCTCGATATTCGGGAACATAGGCTGTCCATTAGAATCCATAACAAGAGCATACTCTTGGCTAACAGCAGTGATAAAACCCGCACGTTCGGCTTGCACCTGAGACGATGGTCCCATAAATAGCGTGGATGTCGCAGTTATTCCATACTTTCGACCGATGTCGTCCCTGAATTATTCATAAAAATTACATTATCATTGTTACAATCCTCATAGCGGAAGTGCTTAGAACAATGTTTATATACCTCGCTTCTAAAAGACGAACGCCAAGTCTTTGCCCGCGAAAAGTATGTTTGACAGCAAGGCCCAAAGCACCAAGATACTTGTCCACTCCGTAAATTTCACGTACGTCAGCTTTCACGTAAACGTCGTGCATAAACTTGAATTTCCTCTTCAGCTTGGACGATTTAAAGTTGATCTAATCCATAATAATAATTAGCCAATTAATTATAATGCGGTATATTATACTTTTTGGTATAAGATAACTAATTTTCTTACCGTCATATTATCCAATGTATTGTCAGTTTCTTCAGTCGCCACGTACAAAACATTCATTCCCGCGAGTTCACCTGGTGAATTATTCGAGTCCAATTCGAATGCCCCAACACTCACACCTTTTCTCAACAGATAATTCCAAATTGATCTCAGATCGTTCACTGCATCTTGGTCTTCGATTATTTCTGCACAATAATATTCGTGTTATATGACGATATCCTTAAAAAAAACACACTTTTCTGGGGTCTAGAATGGAAAATTTTTTTTTAATGCTAAGGCTTCCGGACCTTTTTCCTCTTCTTTTTGAA
>JAWWMK010052768.1:0-41802 GCA_035047105.1 Galeopsomyia nigrocyanea | reverse complement strand
AAATTGTTCAAGTTAAAACAAAAAATAAGAAAAATTCTCTAAAAATTTTACGCTCATCGTGCCCCAGGTTCCCCTACTCAAAACCCAGTTTAGGGTGGCAAACGAAAGTTCTGAGTATTCCTTATTTTCATCAACTGTGTTTATGCGTTTTTACATAACCCAGCGGCAGGAAACTTAGATATTATCACTTTTTTTACCACTAATGTATAAATTTTGTTTATATTATGCACCAAATGCCGCCTAGAAAATAGTAAACATTCGAGGCTAATTGCGAAGTGTCATAACCTCAAAAACTGAATTTCACCGCGAACAACACATCACTTTCTTCGCTCGCGAGAATTTCGTTGGGCTTACCACGTCCGTTGGCCATCGTTCCTGGGATCGGCATCCTCGTCCTCGTCGTCAGCCTCGTTGCCAACAATTCGATGAGTACGATGAAACTCTGGACCGGATCGCGTGCATCTTGGAGGCTCGGGTCTGCGTCGGTGCTGCTGGTAATGTTGTAGCACGAGGGCTGCGTGCTCGGAGTAACTCCTGGCCAAACCCGACGACCAGGTGGGTGCCGACGCAGCCGCCTCCTCGTCCATGCCTTGCCCGTCAAACCTCTGATGTCGCCTGAAATATTCCACGCACTTTTCGCGACGCTCTCCATTGTTTTTTTTTTCGTCTCGGAAAATTTTTTGATTATTAATTTCGATGATTTTAGTTGTAAATAATGGTCGAATAAATTATATCGATCCAATTGCGTAGAACGAGATTCCACGTGTCGGCGATGATATGCACGTGTGAAAAAATAAACTTGGTGATTCTCAATTCTCGGAAAAATAACTTGTTTTACATTAACTTCAAACGTGCGTCACAGAATAATTGCACGATTAAAGTTTGCTGCATAATAGCTATCTCTCTTTATTTAGAGTACTTTTGAACGTAGAAAGATTACAAGCGAGAGATTACGTTGTATGGAATGAGTAGCTCATGCCACTGTCACTTCAAGATTTTGCGTTAATCAACTTTCCACAATGGCTTTGTTGTAAACTACAGGAAGTTTCTCCGTCAGTACAATGTACAAAAATTGTCCTTAGTACACGAGATAGCGAGAATTGTAGATTGAAATAATAGGTATAACGAACTTTTTAAATTACGGAAAATTTTTCTCAGAAAAACAGTGTATCAAATATATGAGCCATGAGCGCACAGGAGCGTTTATTGTGCGATATTTCATTGATAAAAAAGCAAGACGAACGATACAAGGGATGGTGAAATGTTCAGCTGGTGATAAATTTTAATAATGCAAATGAAAAATTCACTCCTAGATAACATTTTATTGATCGAATTCATCAAAAACAAACAAACAGACGAAGTCTTGAAACAAAGAAAAAAGCGTGTCCAAACGTGTTCAGAAGTTTCTCCTCGTGGTCCGCGTCACGGGCATAAATAAAACGCAAAAAAACAGTCGAAATTTTTTATTCTCTATCGCACCGTTGACTAGAGCAGTTCTATTGAGATTTTCTTCTCGATTCGTCAATCATCTTTGTGACCACTATGGTTGAAACAGCAGCAACCCCAAGCAAGGCCAAGGCTACGGCTACCTCGAAGAAGCCGTCAGCAGCACCAGCATCGACGAAACCACCAACGAAGTCTACCCATCCTGCCACTTCGGAGATGGTCAACGCGGCTGTTGATGCAATCGAGGACCGCAAGGGCGCTTCACTTCAGGCCATCAAAAAGTACATCGCCGGCAACTACGTCGTTGACGTCGAGCGTCTGTCTCCCTTCATCAGGAAGTACCTCAAGGTAGCGGTCGAGAAAAACATCCTCGTGCAAACCAGTGGTGTCGGCGCTGCGGGTCGTTTCAAGCTTCCCAAATCTGAAAAGAAATCTGACAAGCCTGCGTCTGCTGCATCTAAGGAAAAGGCCAAGAAGACATCTACCACCAAGTCTGATGCTGCCAAGCAATCTGAGAAGCCAAAATCACCATCGAAGGCTAAGAAGAGTGGCAAAGCTCCTGCTGCTAAGACCAAGTCACCAAAACCAAAAACAGCCCGCAATTAAATTAATTTTAAAATAGTCCTTTTCAGGACTAACCCTCTAAAACAATCGGCCCTTTTCAGGGCCACCAAATTTTTTTTTGACGTTCGAACAATTATATATTGCTGCTTTTTCCATGTATTACAGGTGACCCTACTGTTTAAGTTATAAACACTTACAAGCTTGACAATTGACAGTCGATCTTTTTAAAATTTTAATGTTTAAAACATTGAAATTATGAATAACATCTATTAGTACAATACCTATATTGACATCATACTCAATTCCGTGAGATGTTTACAACAGAACAAAATACTATTAGTTCTGCTAGAAAAAATTTCAAGTACTAAATATATACGGAGCCAAATATATACCATAAGAAAAGTAATTTTAAAATGAATCGGTTACGTCGTAAATAATTAATAGGTATGTTACAGTTAATCAGTTATAGAATACCTGTATAAAACGCTATTCTAATTATTATAGCTCTTTAACTTATAATTTTTGATAATTTTCCTATAATTATTTATTATCACTCAAAATCTCTTCATAAGTTGCTAATCGTTTTTATCTAATTATTGTATTTACAAATTTGCTATTCTAATTGATTTATGAACAATTTTGTATCGATCGTTTTGCAAAAATGTTCATCATTCATTTTGATTTTTCTACCTAAAATGAAATAAAAATATATACAACAACCGATTCAAATATTTAAAACAATAACAAACACATCGAATGTAAAAGTAACTTTGTTTATGAAAATGAAAAGATAATGAAAAGAACCGACGAATAGCGAACTAGAACCTCAATTTACGCGGGAAGCGTTGTTTACATCTAACTCAAAACAATAGAGAATCTAAGCTTTTGATTGGTGCGGACTAACTTCACGAAAATTGATTGGACAAAAATTTTTCGAGCCGCACGCAACATTGTGTTTTTGGTTATCGTATCGAAAGCATTTCTCTCTGTAGCTATCATTATGGCACCTAAGACGAGTGGTAAATCTCGAGGTAAATCTGGTAAGAAGGCAGCCGAAAAGCCCGAGAAGAAGGTCGTGGCCAAGAACAAGCCTGGCGAGAAGAAGAGGAAGAAGAAGAGGACTGAGTCTTACGGCAGTTACCTGTATAAGGTGTTGAAGCAGGTTCATCCGGACACTGGCATCTCAAGCAAGGCGATGAGCACCATGAACAGCTTCGTCAATGACATCTTCGAGCGTATCGCCACCGAAGCTTCTCGGTTGGCAACTTACAACAAGAGGAGTACCATAACTTCCCGGGAGATCCAGACTGCTGTAAGACTTCTTCTGCCAGGCGAACTTGCGAAGCACGCTGTCTCCGAGGGCACCAAGGCCGTCACCAAGTATACCTCATCTAAATAGGTTGTCATTTGATTCTTACTTTTCTAAACAATCGGCCCTTTTCAGGGCCACCAATTTATCAAACGTACAGAACAAACATTCGCTCTGTGTGATGTTTCAATCACCTGATTTATTATATTACCGATCAACAATATTATTTGCTTAATTAATCTTTTCAGAATTAACAAACATTTCTTTCTAAAGCTCTTTCTGTATATTCTAAAAGTAAATACCGCACCATAATCTCTTAGATATTCTAAATATTTATTGATTTTGTATTCATACAATTTTCCATAATCAAGTTTTATAATTATGATTACAAATCAATGTTAATCCACGACTGTCTTTTATTATCAAGGTACTTGTTTGTGAATATCAAATCAGAATCTTATCGTGTCTGACAATAAGCACACATCAACGTATGTATGTATGACAGGTACAGAGTTCGGTTTGCCAAAACGATAACAAATTTTTAGTGGAAAGTAAGAGGAAAAAAAATCTGAATACATTAATTATTTTAATTTCCAATTACGTATGAAGATAAAAGTTTGAACTGAAAAGTAAACGTTCTTGCGTAAAAACACACTCTCTATGTATGTGTGTATATATATATATATATATATATATATATATATATATATATATCGGCGATATATATCCTTATCGGTCAATATATGATTATTTGGCTTCGAATACCAAGCAGCTTTCTATTCATTCTCTTTAAGCTCGAAGAGAATGATAATTATCACACCCGCGCAAATATCAAATGACTTCAAGCGTTTCGCAATGCAAAAAGAAAAAAAAGATTAGCCGTTTGCGATCGCGTGCGTGCGCCACATATTATGTTCATACACGGGCATTGTCTTTGACTATTATCTCCTTCGCTGGAAATGAAAAAAAAAAATAGTTGAGAGAGCCTATAAACACTAATCCAACTCGAGAGATGAGGCGAATCCTCGAGCAAACATCAACCTTGCTCTCGCCGCGTGACTTTAATGATGCGACTTTGAAATTTCATTACTTTATTATCCTGTGTACGTTTACTGATCTCTCTCTTTCCGCTTCATATTTAAGCTTTGCAATTTTTCTCTCGCTCACTGTAATAACTTGCAATTTGCTTCGAGTTTTTTTTTTTAATCTTGCACGCGATTGCGAGTTTAACTGCATTTTCATTAGTTGTAATTATTCCATAGTTTCGTTCAATACTTGTTTCGCTGTGCGATATAGCAATAACTAGGTTTTATTACATTTGACATGATATTTTTTCTAAACATCAAATATACATTTAATATGATGTCTATTATGTTCGTCACTATCATTCTTTAATATTTTCATATCAGCATACATGAAATATGTCCTTTTTCACATGACATTTTTATTCCACTCAATTATAAAGTAAACATTGCACTGCACTAACTAATTGAGAATTATGAAACAGTGATTTCCCTGATTGTTATGACAAATGCACGTATTAACAAAGAGTTTTGCAAACAGACCACTGATAATTGCATTAAATTGTATGTATACATACCGTATAAAACCTTGCAAGTATCCGATATTTACACAAGTCATATATAGGATACACGCATTTCTCATTCTGTATGTATGTAAGTCATGACCGTTGATCTATCACTTTTTTTCTCTTTCTCTCTCTTGCGGGCGTATCATTTGCTGCGATGCTCTTCTTATCAGAAATAATTCTAGACGATTCGGACATGAATATACCTACATATATATATAATTTAAAAAATGCTGATAAAACTCTAATACCAGCTGTCAATTAACAATTTCAATAATACTCTCTCTCTCTTTTTTCAAAGTATTTCACAATGTAATTACTGCTATTAATTCGCGTGATCTTAAGAAATTTAATGTAGGTAATAATTCAGCAGTCCTTGCAAGCAATCTTTGCCAGACAAACGTCTCTCTTTTTTCATCTCATCTGTTGAATAATTTATTTCATCTTTTTGCCTTTTCATTATAACAATTTCAAAAAATTATTAATGCAAGTTACTCATTTTTATAAAAGTGCGACATTTCATGTCGTTTGTGCAGCAATTACGCGTATCTATTAAGAAATTATAGCGAGCGATTAAACGCAATATCATTTATGAAAAAAAGTACAGAGGATATGACTAAGTCATTTGGAAAATCAAAACACTGAACGAAATAGCTCAACGAAATTGCGCATTTTGTTGTATACAGCACTCGCGCGCGTCGGGGATAAAGTCTTACGCGATAAATTGTGTGCCTGGCAATTCGATTGCGCTCAATAAAGAAGAGAGCCAGTGCGATCAACTTTGTTCCAAATCAGATGTTTCCAAGTCGACAAAGGGAGAGAGAGAGATGACGAATTCATGAACGAAGAAGAAGAGGCGAAATTTAATTGAACTGTCTCAAGCGTTTTCCGGTGCTGTCTGGTTAACAGTCTGCTATTAATCAATTTCGATCCTCATCTTACCTACATACGTGTCTTATCTTACATACCTAACATCGTACGAACATACATACGTGCACTTTCTTAATTTTCAAGTTCGTTTTCAATCAGTGAAGGTCAAATAGTATAGTAGACTACATTAGCAACATTTCTAAAAACATTCGTCAGTTAAAAGTCGACTAAACAGCTGATATAGCTAAACGAATTTTCTCGGAAAGCGGAACACACACGCCTACAGTCAACTGCTCTGTCCGCCAGAAGCAGCAGACAATAACAAAGCGGAAGTAAAAAGCGCGTGCGCAGTCTCGACACACTCGCACACGGCGCACATTTATGTATATTCCAAACTGTACAGAAGGCATTCCTCGAAATCGGCAAGCCCCGCAGGACTCTCGCGAACATTAAAAGTATACTTACGCGCGTGTCGGCAACGTGACCACTCACGCGACTCGACGAAGTTTAAAAAAAAAAGGCCACAAGCAATTGACGATTAACACGGATCGCTCGAGTGAGTGACAGAGAGAACGCGCGTGCCGGGATTGTTTTTCTGTAACATCTGACCTGTAGGATCCATGTTATTTTCTACGGTCGCAGCCCGCGAAGAAGAAGAAGCAATAATAAATCATGAAAAAAAAACAACACAAGACAGAAGAAGAATAAGCAGCCTGAGTGGGATAGAGTCGGCAAGCAGCTGGATCATACCAGATAGTGATGCGGAGCCTGTAAAAGACAAATAATAAGATATACATCGGCTCGTCGTCAAGGAAAGGGAGCCGACAGGCAGGCCAGCGGCGCGCGCGCAGCAATATGGGGGAAGAGAGCTGGCGGCAAGCGAGCGAGAGAGAGAGACTCCGAACTCTGCGAGAGTATACACAAATGCAAGCGCCGCCACCAAGTGCCCGCAGTTTCGCTCGCTCGCTCGAACTTGACAGGCACACGCAGGTGCTGCTGCTTGACTTTTCTCGTGGCTTTTACGATTCTATAATCGTCTTTTAGCCAAGCAAGTTTTCTTCTTCTTTTTTTTTTAACTTCTTTTGTTTTGCTGCCGGTAATTGTTGTAATACCAAAGTGAAAAAGAGAGCGAGAGCCGCTGCTGCTTTTTCACTCGTGAGTCACGTTGTACGCGTCGAAAATTTCGAAAATTTACCGACTCGACGGGCCGAGCTTCTGCTACTACAGGTACCGAGAGACCAGCGTACCGAGGTTCAGAAGTAGGCTACACAAGAAGCGTATTCTGGGAATGCATAAGACTCGACGGAAAGCTCGCGGCTTGAGATAGCTAAAACTCTGCCTGCAACCACGCTAAAGTACTTCAAAAGTTCAACCCGCTTCCCTCTTTTTCTCTGCACGCAGACCAGGTAAGCTCACTTTACTGCGCTTTACTGCAATATGCGCTCTCTCTCTCTCTCACTCTCAGCTGATCGGACGTAAACAGTTCCGCGCTGCCGACGCGATGCTCTTTTATAGGTACTCGACTTTTACTACGAAACCGTACTCGTTTGTGTGTGTAATTTTTTCTCCGTTTCGTTTTTTTTATTTTTGCTTTAAACGCAAGTAACGTGTCATTTTCGACAATGTTGCAAACCACCACGTGTAATTCGTATAATTAGCTCTTGAACGTATACTATCTGAGGAGCGGAAAAACGACGACGATCTTTTAATGGTAATAATTTTTCTTCCTCGTGGGATTTTTAGTCTTTTTTTAACGACGAAAGTATAGACCACTACTGACTCAATGCGTGCGAGATAAGAAAAAAAAAGTATGTGGGACGTTTTTTTTTCATTCTCTCTTTTTTTATGAATTCATTTTTGTACGATTGAATGTACATATACAATTGCGGTTTGAAGGCTGCGCCTTGAAAACAATTTTTTTTTTTTATAGATATATTTCAATTAAAATTGCAAAGTGAAACTTATATTCATAATATATTTTTATCAATTTCGAAATAATCTAATGACAAAAAATATTATGTTTGAGGTAACCGTTGTAATTAAAATTGCTTGAATAGTTCAGCTTATTTTTATATTACGAAAAATTCCATTAACACAAATTCACGCTTCTACCCGGTACAATATTTCAATCAAACCCGTGACATTTTTTGCTGTTCTCGGAGAGCAAGTAACTCTTGCGCTAATATTTACACGGTACTGTTTGATCAGTGCGTTAATACCTTTATCGAGTTTGGAATTTTGTTTTTTTCACGTCTTAGAATTGATATGCAAAATTCTAAATCGTTTTGCATAACAATAAACATTGACAATTTCTCTTCGCGCTCGAGATTATCCAACGTAATAAATCAGAATAGGAGTAGAAAATTTTCCAGGATAATTTTTTATTTGCTCTTAAAATTAAAAAGATTTATTCATTTTCAGTGAATACTTAATTAAACGACTTAGTAAGTTACTTCCAGTTTCAAACAACTTGACAACAACTAGTTATGACTAGTATTTATGGTAAGATCGTTATCTCCGTTCACATTTTATTACCAATGTTTTGAACACTCTTATCAGTTTTAATTAAATCTACGTAGAATTGAAAAGCGGCAAGAATTTGGAAACAACGAGTCAAAAAATCCAAGACACTCAGGATGAGCAGATGGTAAGTGAAAAGCATTCAAAACAAAAACAACAATTAGTCCGTTCATTGAACGCTCGTGCATTGTTAATCAGTGGGCGCACGGTTACGAGAGAAGTCTCGCAAGCACGACAATCACCTTGCTCGCCTGCGTTTTGACAGGCGGTCTGTTGCGGCTGTTCTTTCACTGGTATCCACATCTCTATCTGTACGCGACCCACAAGAAGTGCAACCTTAGCGGCGCGACCAAAATTTTAATAGTGGTATGTGTTTATGCAAACCTTGTGCCTATTTCAACGCATCGCTGCATTCTTTTTTTTTATTCTTTCTTTTTTTTTTTACTTTTCGTACAGGACGATTACCAAGGCAAATACAAGTCTTACATTGTCAAAGACGTCGACGTCGTGTCTACGAAGAATTTCAGGTAAATCTTAATCGATTTTTTTTATAGTCTTATAAATGTGCGGAAATTATAATTTCCTACTAGTTAAGTACCCAATTGATGAGTCTTTATGATCGAAGCTTTGATTGTTTCTTTTTTTTCATGCCTTTCGTAAGCTGCAATTTACTTTTTTTTTACTTTGTTCTTTGATGATATCGTATACCGGGATTCATAAAACTCATTGAAATAAAATACGCTATTAAACATTTTTTTCTTACTTTATTAGCATCTACGCATTTCAGTGTGCTTTTTTTACGTCTTCAATAAGCACATAAAAAACATTTTTTTTCTTCTCTTTCATAACCAGCTGAATAAGCAAAGAAATTCCAAGTACATATGATTATTAAAGCGTATCAAACGTTATTACAGATCGGAATCATTGTCTCGCCACTTCAGCAAAGTGGACAAAGATCTGATCGATCGAATTAGAGGCAAGGACTTGGAATTGCATCTGGAAAATGGAGCAAAGTGTCAAGTGCAAGAGTACAGAACATTTCGATGCAAGAAGCAATGCTACGTGTGGGACGATAAAATGGGCGAGTTCTCGAAGCTTGCGAGCCTTGAAAGATACGCTCTTTGCCAGGATCTTCATACGGAAAAAATCAAGGGACTGTCGCGAGAAGAACAATTGCTCAGGTATTTTAGCTATTTCGATAATGGCTTTTTAGAATCTTTGACACACTGTCCTATCGATTGTCATCGATACAAAACACATCAGTTTAATTGTTTTTTTTTTAATTTCATCCAATAATCTATTTTTAAAAATACCAATTTCTTTCCAGGCGGATCATGTACGGATACAACGAGATTCTTGTACCAGTGCAAGGCTTTCAGGTCCTGTTTGTTCTCGAGATCCTGAATCCATTCTATGTTTTTCAAGTTTTCAGTCTGTTCGTTTGGTTCGAGGAAGGCTATCTGTATTACGCGTTCGCCGTGATTCTCATGTCAGCTTGTGGAATTATTACCTCTATTCGTCAAACCAGAGCCGTAAGTTTGTGTGTCAAAACCGCAAGTATGCATGTCATTATTTACAATGAAAGGAAATTGACTTTTTGCACGCGTCAAAAGCGTTTATTTTTTTTTCTTCTGTTCAAGGTAAAAATTAATTTCAACTCACATTACTGTGATTATTTTGCGATGTAACACGTGACAAAGTGTTGTGTTTAATTGAAAAAAAAACCGCTTCAAACTAGTTTTACAGAAAGCAACGTGCAGACATCGATGAACTGAAATGTTGAAAAATTTGTTATTGCAGAATCAAATAAGCCTTCGGAACACTGTCGCCTCGACGGAGACGGTACGAGTATTACGAAGCAACGGCGAGTACGAAAGTGTCTCCAGCGACGAGCTTGTACCAGGAGATATAATAGAGCTGCCAAAGCATCAAGCGATCGTCGCGTGCGATGCTGTTCTTTTAACAGGCAGCTGTATTGTCAACGAGTCAATGCTCACTGGTAATTCGTTATTTATACCCTTGACTTTCCGAGCCACTTTCGTGGGCTTATCGGCTTCTTATAATACTATCTCAAGTGGAAAAGTTGCTGCTCGTGTGCCTTTGTTTTGCAATTTCCTTTTACGACTCTTGCACTTGCGTAAACATTTTACAAAATATGTTCATTTATCTTGAAATTCATGTTTCGGTTATTATGTTTAATAAACTTCTTTTTTTTCAATAACAAGGTCGTTTATTGACTGATTGTTATTTTTTTCTTCTGTTTGACAGGTGAATCTGTACCAGTTACCAAAACACCTTTGCAATCTCATCCGGTATTGTACGACTCCAGGGCACATTCTCATCATACGTTATTCTGCGGTACAACTATTATTCAAACTAAGTAATTAGCTTGTATTTTACTTATTGCGATTCAATAGTGAATGACGTTGTCTGGGAAAAACTTTCAGTAGTCGTTGGGTTTTTACGTCTTGAGTAATCATATAATATATTATATACTTATAGGCAGTATGGAGATAAGCCTGTGCTTGCCAAAGTCATCAAAACCGGATTGTGGACCAACAAGGGGTCGCTGGTCGCGGCTATTTTGTATCCACCGCCGACCGATTTCAAATTCGATCAAGATTCGTACAAGCTCATTGCGATTCTCATTGCTGTTGCTTTTGTAGGATTTTTCTACACTTTGGCCACCATGGTATTTTTTACCTTTTAGTTACATGCAATTCTTTCATTTATGACGATTCTACTCAGCATTGTTCCAAAAAAGTACAGTCACTAAAGTTAAATGAGAATTTTAAATTAAGCGAGATAAAATTATATTCATTATTCGCATTTAGGATTGGCTTTTTAATTGAATGATAAAACACGCGAAAGAATTACATCATTAAACCTTAATGCTATAAAAATTGAATAAATTAGTCGTTCGAATATTATGTGGAATGATACGAGTTGAAAGCTGAGAAAAAGTTACAGCTTTTTACTGCAGCCAATCATTAAATTGAGTAAAATATATTCTACAGATTCAACGAGGAAACACGGTAACAAACATCGCCATCAAGACTCTCACGGTTTTCACAATTGTAATTCCTCCAGCTCTACCATCGGTGATGGCCGTTGGGAAAATGTATGCAATATTCCGATTAAAAAAGAGGCAAATTTATTGCATAAACACCCATGCTATTAACATTTCGGGCAGCATTGATTGCGTGTGCTTCGACAAGGTAATTTTTTGAATGTGGAAAAACCGCGAAGCAATTCAAGTGATGACTCGTTTTTTGAAGAGGGAAAATTTACCAAAACAAAATGTATATTTGCGGTTGCAGACTGGAACTTTAACCGAAGACGGTTTAGACATGATGGGTGTCGTTGTACACGAGGATAATAAGCTTCAACAGCTAGAAAAGGACGTGACAAAGC
The DNA here is from genome assembly GCA_035047105.1 of Galeopsomyia nigrocyanea. Classification (NCBI taxonomy): domain Eukaryota; kingdom Metazoa; phylum Arthropoda; class Insecta; order Hymenoptera; family Eulophidae; genus Galeopsomyia; species Galeopsomyia nigrocyanea. The sequence continues at coordinate 30,091 of JAWWMK010052768.1, read as the reverse complement.
TGGAAGCCACGCGAATTTTCAAAGGCATGCTTGTCTGCCACAGCCTGACAATGATCGACGATGAGCTGGGCGGCGATCCTTTGGACGTGAAGGTATAACGTTTCTCAAAGCATTTTTTTTTTCAAAACTCGAGCTTCTACGTTCGTATTGAATTATTTACCGAGCTTTAATAGAAATGCGCAATATCGTTGATTATCTAACTACAAAAAAAAATTGAAATTTATTATCATCGCGTAAAAAATTACTTGCTAAACCTTATACGTCAAAGGCGTTAATTTTGCAATGAAACGCAGTCACGCACGCAAGCTCAAAGCTAAACCCGTCAATAAACGATATCTTATCCATATAGGCGTGTAAAAGTCAACCTTGCAAAACTATTGACCCCGTGCATCCAATGAACTACTTTCAAAGAATTAATGCGTAATCAATGATGAATTAGTTTCTCGCAAAAGCTTCTATATTCATCTTGGCATCGAAGAAGGTCGAAGAATCTCACTCTCATATTGTCTTGTCCTTTTTTTTATACAAACTGGCATGATTGGCGACAAGGCTCCGAATAAGAAAGGAGGACAATAAGAGAGGTTGTTGACGCCGTTTTGCAGATTGATATTGAGCTATAAAAAAATTGACGCCGCGTCTCTCGTGGTTTGCGCAGTTGATAAACTCTCGCGGAGATCTATAACATAGTGACAATTCAATCGATTATGGGTTTCAAAACAATGTAGACACTAATAAGCCGTCGAGGACATTTCGGTTACTCATTTTTTTTTTTGTTGAAAATAAAAGAATTAACGCGGTCGAATCGCGCGAATAATAAAATTTACTGTCGCAATTGCAGATGTTTGAGAGTACAGGCTGGGAACTGTACGAGCCGGAATTGAATGACCCATCGAATCTTCAGTACCTACAAGCCCTTACAATTTTAAAGTCACCCCACGATCCCACGCTGACTATGGAGATTCTACAACAGTACCAATTCTCGAGTACGTTGCAACGTATGTCCGTGATCGCGAGATCGCCCACGGAGCATGGAAAACTCTACGCTTTCACCAAGGGATCGCCTGAGATGATCCTCAGTTTGAGCGTACCGCACAGTGTGCCAGGCGACATCATGGATACCCTCAGGTACTTCACCGAACAGGGCTATCGCGTGATTGCTCTTGCCGCCAAGGAAATCATCGACGTCGCCGACGATCAGGTGAGTTCGCGCATAGTATTTTTATTGGTGTAATATCCCTCGAATAAGTAGTTTAGTGGATCAAAGTTCTTGTATTCGTTTTATTATCGAGCTCAATTTATCAACTGTTGAATTTATTTTTTTTTTTTAAGGTACAACAAGTAGCGAGAGACGTCGTGGAGCAAGATCTTGAATTTTTAGGCTTAATTATTTTAGAAAACAGATTGAAGGATCCCACGATCAAAGTGATTAAGGATCTTAGAGATGCTAACATCAAGACTGTCATGATCACCGGTACGATTAAATGAAAAAAAGCTTCTAATTGTCCGAATTGACAAATATTTTGAACGGGTAATCTTTATACGCAGGTGACAATATACAAACGGCAATCAGCGTTGCAAAAGAATGCGGAATCCTGGCACACAACGAAACGGTGGTGAGCGTTTCGGTGGTACCCAGTGACAACAAGGATCGACCCGATGTATTCTTCAACGTACAAGGACTTCCTATATTGGTAAATAAATATATCGTTTTGTTATCGATGCACGTGTAGATTATTTGAAGAGCCGTTGAAGCGTGCTATTGATATTATGATATCAAGTTAATACGCATGATCTTTTATCTCTTGAATGATAAATACAGATTAAATTTCCAGACTTTACGTAAAGCGTGAGTCACTTCAAATACCTAAATGTTTTCCATTCGATTAAACAGTGCAAATTCACAAAAAATTCCATCTTTTTTTGAATTATAGCATTTCATTACTGAGTAAACGAATTTTTATTGTATGATTAACTGTTACTTTATTCGATATACTAATGACTCATTTTTATGCCTATAGGAAAACAAATTAAGGACCGCATCCATGGGAGACTTGGAATGTGGACTTATGTCTCAAAATTATAAGTTCGCATTGACAGGTGATACATGGCAAATGCTGCGAGAACATCACAGTGAAATATTACCAAAAATCTGTATAAAAGGTGTTGTTTTCGCTAGAATGAGCAGCGATCAGAAGCAACAACTTGTTGTTGAATTGATCCAGCTGGGATATCACGTAGGTTCGTATCATAAATTTTAAAGAGACAAGCCGCAGACATTGCAGCGATTATATTACCGACAAAAAAATCAGATATTTTCAGTTAATATTTTATTTTCGTCAATCAATTCGAGATAATTTACGTATTCAATGATTTATATTATTCAATACGTGATGATAAAAAATGCACCGAGAAAACAAAATAATATCGCTTTTTTATTAGAGAGTAATGCCTTTGGAAAAATAAAATTTTATGCTTGAGTAAAAAGTACACATCAATTAAGACAGTTTGCAACAGATAAAGAAAAGAAATTTTCCTTACAAAGATCAAAAAAGTCGGTGTTTTGGTGAAATGTTCCGGAAATACTTTTTCGCACGTTATTGCACAATAATTTATGGATTATATTTGTAGCCATGTGCGGGGACGGTGCTAATGATTGCGGCGCATTAAGAGCGGCACACGTTGGAATTTCGCTTTCCGAAGCAGAATCAAGGTAAATAGATGTCATCATATGATAGTATTATCATTTTTACGGTTCTTTTACAACTTTGGGATAATTACTAACATTGATGAGCGTACAAGCATATCTTGTTGAGTAAATAAAACGAATCTATATTTGTGAGCTACACGTGCGACAAAGCAGTTAACGCACGTATTTGATCATTATCAACTCTTCATTATTTTACTTTTTGGAAAAAATATTATAGCAATTTCCGTTTTTAATACATTTTGTTTAAATCAAGATTGATTATAGTAAACTAGCCAGAATTTACGTGTTTTCTTGTATATTATTCATTTTTAAATTTGTCATAATTTTTAAAAACTACATTCATTGTCAAATAGGTACAAAAAGCGGACATTCCTAAAATAAGACTGATTAAAAGGCAGAGTTGATTAGATATTGTTGAAATCTTTTATTTGCAAGTGATATTTAAATAGATATTAACTCGTATTGTGTCTTTGCGAGTTTAATGTACAATATAGCTGATTATAAAAATATGAAAACTCAATACTAATGATATCGATGTATAACTATATTTACAGTGTTGCAAGTCCATTTACATCTCGAGTTCCTGACATCACGTGCGTGCCAACTGTCATCCAGCAGGGACGCGCAGCTCTTGTTACGTCGTTCGGCATTTTCAAGTTCACCGTTTGCTATTCGCTCACGGAATTCATTAGCACGATTATACTCTACTCCATCAGCTCCAATTTCACGGGCATGCAATTTTTGTACGTGGATATTCTACTGTTCGTTACCTTTGCCTTCTTTTTTGGCAAGACCGAGGCCTACGAGAAGCGATTGGCTAAAGAACCGCCGACTTCGAGTCTCGTTAGCTTTACACCGTTGTTTTCCTTAACCGTTCACACAATCATAATTGCTATATTCGAGCTCATTGCCTTCTACGTAGTACAACAGTTGTCTTGGTTCACACCGTTCGTTCCGCGAGACGAGTATCTCTACGACGGCTATGAAAATTACTCGGTTTTCTGTCTATCTACCTTTCAATACGCTATGTTAGCTATCGTTTTCTCACAAGGAAAACCGTACAGGAGAGCTATTTACACTAATAAGTATTTGATTCTGTCGATTATTGTTCTTTCAAGCCTCAACTGTTATGTTACATTGTACCCGGCACAGTGGGTCGTTGACGCACTAGAGCTCAAAATGCCACCAGTTTACGATTGGAGATTTATGATTGTCGGCCTTGCGTTCATTAACTTTCTCATTTGTTTCGCTTTTGAGTCGTTCGTAGTGGAATACGTGATCCAACGGAAAATCAAGCCAAAGTTGTATAAGCCTGAAAAAGCGAAAAAGCAATATTTATTATTAGAGCACGATTTGCATTGCAATCCACAATGGCCTCCAATCAGTCGGGAACTTCCGAGTTTACCGATAACACCGAGTTATGAAAATATCATCAATTCGACTCGCAAAGCAAGCATAGCCGAGTCAGCGATATGCGTTTGTATTGTTAACGAGAATGAGCAACAGCAAACTCATCCGAATCAATTGTTTGCGAAAAACGGAGTCGACAATTTAGCTTACAAGAGCGAGTTGACTGATATCAATTGAATTTGTATAAAAGTGATATTTATAAGAGTATTATTTACAAGACTTTTGTACATTTATAGATTTAAGTACTGTAGACCAATATATTTTTAAAAAGTGAAGACGTTTAAAATTAAAAAAAAATGCTGTTACCTTGACCGAGCTCTACTCATTTCATCAATAATAAACCTGTCCATGCATGAAGTAAAACAAATTGCATATCATTAGGCGTGATTCTGATTCGTTGTCGGATCCGAGTATTTGAATTTTCTTAGCGTTTTCTGAAATAATAGCGAAGTAATTAAACATTAAGTAAAACGAAATAGCATTTGAAATTCAAGATAATAAAGGTAATGAAATTCTCATTATTCCTTACCAATAATTGCATCATGATTTTCTTCCAATTCTTTTTGTATCCACTGTCTATGTTGTAATACTACTTTATTAAGCATACATATTGTGCTGTCATGAATAGAATCTTTCAACAATAATGCTGGTAGTGATTTAACAAATTCTCTGAAGGCTTCTTCGCTAAATAAATTAAATTAATAAGTTCAATCCATTTTCAGTAGCGAAAATTAAAAGTAATTACTTAGAAAAATTGTAATTTACCCATGCAAATGACGTAAAGTGTGATCCATCACAATACTTTTAAGGATTGCAAATAAATGTTTCTGCAAATCTTTTTTCCCTTTGTTTGGATAAGCATCAATACTACTTTTCAAGACATTTCCAAGGTACATTTTATTTCTATACCAAATTGCACTTGCTTGTAGAAAAAGAATATTTAAAACTTTAACCATGTGTGTTACTGCAAATGCTTGATTATTAGACCAGTTTTCCAGTTTATCTGGAAAAACAAAAAAATTAATATTACAAAAAGAATAATATGTCATAAGTTTCAAAGATTTACTTGATTTAATAATGTTATTTAACATCATCTTTACCTATTATAAATTGTACTATTTCATTACAGAAATCTTTTTCTGCCTTTTTCTTGTTATTATGTATCACTGTGTTGTTGGAAACAGTTGTGAACCAAATGTAAATGTAACATAAAGTTAAATTTTGCTCCAGACAATAGCCTGAAGACTGAGCTGCAAATTCATCTCCTGACTTTCTTGCTCTTGAATTCGATTTTTGTTGAATATAAGGAAATTCATGAAGCAAATTTTTTACAAAAACACTTTGAAAGTTATCTTTGAACCAAGCACTCAATATAGAAGTTCCACTTTCATTTTCAAGTAGTTTTATAAATTCTATTATAGACTGAATTATACTAGTGATGCACTTCAAGAGAGATGCTGCCTCTTCAGATATAGGAAGCTGCTCATTTGTAGAGCTTGAGCTTTTGGGACTGGCTTCTAACCAACTGTCAAACATCAGAGGCATTAAAGAATCGATGTAATTTTTTAAAGTGTCTGTGTTTAATGATTTGTCAGTCGAGTTGTGAAATTCATCTGTTTTAAAGTTTATATGACAAACTTGTAAACTTATTGGTGAATAGATTGGACAATGAACAGCTTCATCTTTTATGTAATAAGTTTTTGATGTATGAATTGGTGAATTATTAGATAAATGTTTTTGATGTTCTACTATAGCTGACAAAAACTTTTCTAAACTGTTCAAAACTTTGATCCTCCATTTCATACTGGTGTTCTTTGAATTGAGATTAGTTGTCAACTGCCTTCCTGGTTGTGCTTGAGAACGAAGTTTAGAAATCATATCCAAGAAATACAAGAGAATTTTATGACTATTGCTTGCGAGAGCAACACTGGAATACTGTATCAATATATCCAAAAATAGTAGAGAATCTTCCATTATATTCTGATCAATATGTGTCATTGCACAGGTCAAATATGAAATTAAAATATCACAGAATGGAAGCAACTGATCTTTTGAAACTGAAGCCAAAATCAAAGTTAAAGCTTTCAAAGCTTCTCGCCTGATAGCTTTTTCTTTGTCAAGCACTAAAACTGCAATTCCTTTGAGTAACGTATTTAGCTCTATATTCAGAACATCTATGGAATTATGAGATATTAACTCTTTTAATTCTCTGATGGCATCTTGACGAACAGATGAATTATAGTGCTGTAGCCTTGTTAAAAGATCCTGAAAAATTGCATTGATTAAAATAAAAAATAAAGAGATAATATGGTGTTTTCATGCATAATATCATAAAAAAGATTACCTTGATGTTGAGTTTTCTTCGACTAAGAATTTGAGTTTCATCTTGTTGTTTTAATTGCTCACGAATTATAATTTTTTTTGTTTTGAAGCTGGCATCAGTGATATTCAAACCTTTTGGCAGTGGTTGAGATCCTTTAGTTTTCAATTTCACTTTTGCTTTTTCAGATTTCAATTGCTTTTGGTGTCTATGATTTTTACCCATGTTGTCAATCTAAGTTACTACAAAAAATAGTGAATAAAAATATTTTTGTACTGATAAAGGTTTCTCTCATTTGACTGAATTTAAATAAATTTATAATCTTACCTTAATTATTCAATATAAGATTTTTATTATTTACTCTAATTGCAAAACTGGTTATTTCATTTAATTTAATTTAATAAAAAGCACATCTCACATGCGACTTTCACCGTCACTGGTTCACACGGATACACGTGGACTTCATAATTTCATATGCCGACAAAACTAAGGTTAGGTTAGACTAACATACACATACATAGAATGTGTATATGTGTAGTCAGCTGATGTTAAAATGACATTTAAAATTGCAGGATCAGTCAAAGCTTTGTCAATGTTTGCGTCGCCATGAGTGCTAAAACTGCTAAAATGTGAAATAATGCCTCGTTAATTGAAAATGCTATATTCTGCACTTGTAACATATTATAATGGTGAGTGTACAAGCAATTTCAACAGTCATATTTTTTTATTTCGTAATGAATTGCAACAAAACGTAAGTTAGTAAGGTTAAAAAAAGACAGTTCTCAAATTGAATGCCCGAATCTAGTGAAAATTTGTTTTGCTAATTCATGAAAAACATCATTACGCAATTTCCTTAGAAATGACTATACATTTTCTTTTTTTCTAAAGTTATCTTTGTTCTACATCTGTGTGTGTGTAGCAATTTCATTTTCCTGCAGTACGTTTGCACTTACTGAATTTGCGATTTCTGAGAAATGCGTGTATAAATAATATTGACGTTATTCAAAGATAAGAAGTAATATTATTTATCTCATAAAAATCGATAATAATTACTTTAATCGTTTATATCTTTTCTTGCTTACAGATGATGCTGTTAAAGGGAAAAAATAGAGTTTGTTGAAAATTTAACTACAAAAAAGAATGTTTAAAAGAGAATAGATAGTAATAGAAATATTTATATGAAAAACTTTGACTGATAGTATTAAAAGCAAACATAAGATTAACCATGGAGAGTACAAAAATGACTTATTGTCCACCAAATATAACATTCAACGAAATATGGGTGAACCATGGCATGTCGAAATGTTTTATGGACACCATCAGTACTGCTGTGATCTCTTTGTATATATTGATTCTTGGTTCGACTCAGCTGTGGATGTACAGGCGCTATGGGGGTGATAACGACTTACGTGCATTGCCAAAAAGTAGATTATATCAGCTACAAAAGTTTTTATTGTTCTTTATGCCAGTTCTAAGTCTTCTCAGAATAATTTTGCAAGCTACAGTTTTGGATGATAAACAAGTTTATGGTTACATGGTAAGAGTATACATACATCATTCCTACATTAAACATCAGCTTTTATTTGAACTGAATTTTACATACTTAATTTAAGGATCATGTCCTGACATGAATTTAGACATAAAATCTTTTGGTTTGGGTTCAACAGTATCTTTGAAGTAGAACATCAATGATCCCTTGTTTTTCCATCTTTCGACCACTTCTTTCAATTCCATTTGACCTTTTATTACTAGCATATCAATGACTCTGATGTCTTTAACTTGCGCATTCTTCAAAAATTCTTGTCTAATTTTCAATTTTAAATCCCGATCACTTTTTGGTATCTCATAATCTTGTAAAATGTAAGGTATCTGTCGAATCCATGCTTTGTATAGATTGAAAACTCTTCTCCTAGCTTCAGCTTTGTTCAACGATAAAAGTGGTTTGACTTGACGAGTGATGGGTTGCAGAGGAGGAGCCATCACCTTGTCTTACCTAAAATGAAATGATATGAATTAGCAAAAAATTTATGACAATAATTCAATAGACATGAAAATATTTTCAATTTGCAGGTCTTCACAACAGTTTTTACAATGATCATCTATCCATACTCATTTTACGTTCTAAGAGTGGAAAGATACAGATCGCTACCGAGCTTACCACCGCGAGGTCATGGCATTGTCTTACTTGGATTTTGGACACTTGCTTTTGTCTCGGAAAATCTTGTATTTGTTAATATTTCAAAGTGGGAATGGTGGTTCAAATTGGATACGTAAGTAACAATTTATAGATGTCTATTTACACAACTTATTAAAAACCAAATAGTACCTCAAATATCTAAAAAATTGATGAAAAATAAATAACAGGGTGCATCAGTATCCGTCGCCCGACCACCCCCGTCCACCCCCTTGTATCCGACCTTTTTTATTATAACCTCAAAATAAATGCACAATCATAAAAACTGATTTAGATTTGTCGAATTTTTCTGTACAAAATGTGATTACGATTAAAGTGGCCGGATAATGAGCTAAAAGTTGCCGGCATAATAGAAAAAGTGGTTGGGTACCAGCGAATTCAATATTTATGCATTAATTTCAAGCTCAAAAATTAATTATGAAATTGGTTGTATATACAAAAAAATTATTATTTCATTGTACTATTTAAGTTCTCTAAAAGACGCGACAATGTATAAATTTAAGTAGTATAGACGTTTTTTTGTATTTATTATTATTATGACTAGCTAAAGTCAAAAAAACCTTAACGTTACGTAACCTATACACTTACCCTATATGTACAATAATTTGTTGAAATTGAAATCGAATTACTCTTTTACAATAGTTTACGTAGTACACGTTGAAGAATAAAAGAATATTTCGATGTGTTTTGATGCACCAGAGTCTGCAAAAGCTTCAAAGGGTTATTTATGTACAACTTGATCTATTTCCAGGTTGTCCGACAGAGTAGAGATGGCACTGTTTGTCATGCGTTACGTCAGTAGTCTTCTTATATTCGCTCTTGGTTTGCGCGCGCCAGGTATCGTCGGCGATCCACCTAGCAGTTATCACAGCTTTGAAGATGATGCGAACACCAGGTCAAGATTCTATCAAGGTGTAAGTCCTACAATTTTTTTTTTCAATTAAATACAGTTTTTACTCAATTTTTAAACAGAAAATTATTTATAGAAAATTATATATAGAACAATTATCATTTTCTTCTTATAGGCTGTAAATAAATTGAATAATTTTTCGCTGACAAATAAATTATCGCAGGAATTTAATTAACATTATTATTCTATTATTTCTAGCGGCGAGATGACAGCGTATCAACATGGAAAAATGCTTGGTATAAAGTTAAAACTCTTGCTCCTTTTTTGTGGCCAAAGAAAAGCATGTGGCTCCAACTTCGGGTGATTTTCTGTTTTGTATTACTTCTCGCTGGAAGAGTAATTAATCTCTATGTACCGATTTACAATAAGAAAATAGTGGATAGTGTTACAGATACGCCAGGACAGTTCAGGTATGTTTATTTCAAATAACATTAGTAATTTCAAGATTCAATTATAATTTTATTGTTAACGCTTTTTTTATTCACTTTTTTTAGATGGGATTTAGTAGTTATATATGTAGGATTTAAATTCCTACAAGGAGGCGGCACTGGGGGTATGGGTTTGCTAAATAATTTGAGGTCATTCTTATGGATTCGAATTCAGCAATATACTACGCGTGAGGTGGAAGTAGAACTATTCAGGTATCTAAATTTTTTAATTAAAATTTCACAAAAATAGCTATAGATAGATTTGATTATTCATTTATTACTTATTTATATATTTCAGACATCTTCATAGTTTAAGTTTGCGCTGGCACCTCGGTCGTAAAACTGGAGAAGTACTTCGCGTGATGGATCGCGGAACGGATTCTATCAATAATTTATTAAACTACATTTTGTTTTCCATCATGCCTACTATTGTAGACATTCTCGTGGCAGTAGTATTTTTCATTAGTTCATTCAACAAGTGGTTCGGATTGATCGTTTTTACAACGATGATTCTTTATATCGGTAAATATTCTCGTGAGCTCAGTATTTATTAAAATAGTTATTAACGAAATGTTAATTTTATTTTCGACAGCCGCTACAATAGGCGTCACCGAATGGCGTACCAAGTTCCAAAGACGTATGAATTTGGCCGATAACGCTCAAAAAGCACGGAGTGTTGATAGTTTACTCAACTTTGAGACTGTGAAATACTATGGGGCGGAAGGATACGAAGTTGACAGCTACAGAGAAGCCATACTGAAATATCAAGATGAAGAATGGAAATCTATGATAACATTAAACATTTTGAACACTCTACAAAATGTCATTGTTAGTTTTGGATTGTTAGCCGGGTCTCTCTTATGTCTGCACATGGTGGTTAATAGAGAAGGTCTAACTATTGGTGACTACGTCTTATTTGCAAGTTATATCATCCAGTTGTATGTGCCGCTTAATTGGTTTGGAACTTACTACAGGTAAAAAAAGACGTTACGTTTTTCTTGGTAAAGAATATTGTTACACGTATTTAATTGAACATTTGTTACAGAGCTATTCAGAAAAATTTCGTTGACATGGAAAACATGTTTGATTTGCTTCGAGAAGAACAAGAAATCGAAGATGCACCAGGTGCTGGGCCTTTGCTAGTAAATAAGGGTCAGGTTGAATTCTCCAATGTCTCATTCTCTTACACCCCTGAAAGACCAGTCTTGAAAAATATCAGTTTCCTTGTGCCACCTGGAAAAACGGTTGCGCTCGTCGGACCTTCTGGAGCAGGAAAATCGACTATTATGCGCTTGCTATTCAGATTTTACGATGTGAATGAAGGCGCTATTATTATAGACGGACAGTACATAAAAGCTGTCAAACAAGATTCGCTGCGAAAAATAATCGGTAATTCAAATTTTTATTTGTAACTGGAGTAAAACTCATTTTTATTAATGTTAATGGTTTGAAAATTATAGGTGTGGTTCCTCAAGATACAGTATTATTCAATAATACAATAAGATATAATATTCAATACGGAAAGATCGATGCTCCAGAGGCTGATATAATAGCAGCAGCTAAGTATGCTGATATTCATGAGCGAATTCTTACATTCCCAGATGGCTATGAAACTCAGGTAGAAATTTATATTAATCTCAATTTTTTAAATGTATTCATACAACGTAAAAAAAATTCAGATCTTGTAATTTATGATTATCATTGTAATTTCTTTAGGTTGGAGAAAGAGGTCTGAGACTTAGCGGCGGAGAAAAACAAAGAGTGGCTATCGCACGGACGATGTTAAAAGCTCCGATGATCGTTTTGCTTGACGAGGCCACAAGTGCTTTAGATACTCAAACCGAGCGAAATATACAAGCTGCTTTGAATCGGGTCTGCGCAAATCGCACTACAATCATCATAGCTCATCGCCTTTCTACAATCATCCATGCTGATGAAATTTTGGTACTGAAGGAAGGCGAAATCGTTGAGCGCGGCAGGCACGAGGATTTGATAGCGTCAGGTGGCGTTTATCACGATATGTGGGAAGCGCAACTGAGAAACGAACAAGAGGCTACTGATGAAGTGAAAGCTCTAACGGGTGAAACTTTTAAGTAGACGTCTTATAGGAAAGTAATTATATGACTGATGCAGAAGGTAAATTTTCTAGCATAAATCCATCTCGCAGCTTTCGTGATTTCACTTGTATAAGCCTTTTGCTTGAATCAATTGTGGGAATTTTTTATATGTCGTTTTTTTTTTCAAAAAAGCAAAAGGCTTCGTTATCGTGAAATCATGGATAGAAACAAATACTTTTCAAGTTTCCTAGCATTACGTAATAGAATTGTAAATATCAAATATTTTAGAGTTAATTCAGACCATTTACAAATTTGGAAAAGATGTATTAAAAATTCCATGGTTGAAGCTCTTTTTTAATGAAATTTTGTATATAATAATTCAATGAAATGCGATATATGTTTAAAACATTTATAGATATTGCAATGAAAAAACGAAAAATATTAACAAATATTCGTTGTCCACAACCAAACGAGGAATTTGTATTTATCAATTAAAATAACCTTAATGCGACAGAAATGATTATTTTCGTTTTTAATGAAAACGCAAAATAGATTTTCTAAAAAGTATCATTAATATATTCATCATGTGGTATACTTCGACGTTATTTAATATTATGTACTGAAATTTATTTAGAAAGTAAATAAATGGTTGAGTAAAAGAAAAAGGATTGTTTACCCTGAAGACATTTTCAATTCTCAATATCATGATGTAATGAATCCATCACTTTTGATAAAGTTTCTTTGAAATTACGGAACAGATCGATGAAGTTTTTCGTTCAATTTTAATTTTTTCGCGATTGAAAATCTTGTTACGGTGAATTTTGTTAAAAATAATAAACGCGAAAAAAGTTTTGTATTTAATACAATAGAGCCATTAATGCTTTGAAATTACAGAACAGATCGATGAAGTTTTTCGTTCAATTTCAATTTTTTCGCGATTGAAAATTTAGTTACGGTGAATTTTGTTGAGAATAATAAACGCGAAAAAAGTTTTGTATTTAATACAATAGAGTCATTAATGTATTGATAACAGAGCAAGCTTGAAAAACAAACAATAGTTCACGTGTAAAGCAATCGCTTTATTCATATGTATCCGTGAACTATTTACTAGTCACCAGCGTAAAATTTTAACAACAGTCTTACACATCATTACAGTTTGCATTGTATTAACAATGCTCGTATCCATACCAATCAATACTTATATGTAAACTTATTTTCTACAAAAAAAAATTTCATTTTTGTTTGATTAATAATGTTGAACAGAATATTGCGCGATGCTGAAAGTTTTTTTTCCGTACACAGAATTTCTTTGTTAGGTAATCTATTGATTTTACAGTAAATTTTCCGATGTTTTTTCGGTTCAGATCCATCAAGTGCCCATTGATAGTGCAATATGATCTTACTTATATTTTCAAAACTTCCATATCGTCAATCTACAGCATTAAAAAAATTGATAATTCAAATGATAAAGGTAGGCACTATTTTTACTACGTAAAGTCGTAGCACCCATTAAAAAAAATTTATACCGTCAACACCGCTTGATTAGCAATATCTGCTGATGGATTAGACAATCTGAAATCGGCATTCACATAATCAGTAATTCTCTTTTTCATTAAATAATTAATTAATTGAACTCGATTACCCGTCCAACTTATAAACATTTGAATAATATAGTTCAGAAATATACTTTTCGCGACTGGTTCGTATGTCGTTCAATTCCTTGTGATAAAATCTTCTCTCAACTCCTCAATTTCGTAAATTTTTCGGACTCAATTTTCAATAAAAGTCCATATAGTACTTTAATTTATAACATATTAGTTTAGTTTTTACTTTGCATGACTATACCCCTGTGCATCGTCATTTTAAGAAATATTCATGAGATTATAACAATAAAGTCAACGCTAAGTCTAATTAAGGAATCAATTGTTTTCAGAGCACAAAAACGATTTAGATCATCGTAATTACTCATTCGCTGTGAAATTGATCGATGTGATAATTTCATTGAAACATTGTCACAGCAATCAATTTGAAAAACTTCAGTCCCATAATGGGCTTTCAAAACAAAACGTAAGTCGTAATATTAGCGGATGCGATATAAAATCGTGTCGACGCCGAATGCACAAACACTCGGAGATTCTGTATAACAACAATAAAGATGTGTTTAATTTTGGCAAACGGGGCGTAGTCCGAGGGTGCATTGACACTGTTGAGAGAGGGGATATATACGCGCGCGACGAAGAACGACTCTTTGTAACAATTGGCATAAGTGTAGATTCTGCGTTAGACTGCAGCATCTTGAGTATGCCTATCATAGTGTATAATAGAGTTGCGAGTTTCATTATTTTTTTTCACTGTAAGGCTGAATAAAATATTAGAAAGCTGTATGTTTATGTATTATCTGTGTCACGTATTTCTCGTATAAATGTACGCGTGTAAAAAGGGAGCAGGTGTTGTATGCATCAGTAAAAATGCATCAAGTGGCCATGGATAGTGTAATACTCAAATTTAAAAATCCTTCATATCATTAATCTATAACATCGAGAAAATTGATAATTCGAATGATAAAGGTAGGTAATATTTTTTCTAGATAAAGTAATAGCAGCTATTGTAAAACTAGTTCATTACTCGCTGAGTATACTGTATGAAAATTGACATGCACACAGAATAAAATTCTGTTCCATAAAAAAAATTATATTTTTATTTGTGACCATTACAAGTAAGTCGAGCTTTCAAGTCTTTTTTTTTTTTTGATAATTCTGCGGTGTAGGAGAAATTTATTAACCCTACTTTCCGTCCTTTCCCTATCTTGGACGGAAAATATCGCACTGCAGGGTTCCAAAGTAGTCTCGTATGTAGCTTTCATAGTAGGCATCTACGTTATCCGCAAGCCCTAATGAAGCTTTTTCTGCTCTTGCACACTTGTCTTTGGCCTTACGGAAAAACATATTTTATATGAGAGAAATCTCAAACATTAGAGAACTGTTAGTTTTTAATTCTTGAGTATTTTTATTCTACTTAAAAGTGGCCTTGTAAAATTTCTTCTTTATACTTTTCATAAACGTTTCTTTTTTCTCCCTTTATGAAAGCTCATTGCTTTTTTCAGTACCATAGTTATGAAGCAAAACAAATATCAGGTGTTTGAAAAAAAAGCAATCCACATCAACGTGATGATCTCGCAATAAAACACGCTGCGTTATTGGTCTTGAAAAATGCCACTCGATAAACATCGATGTACATATTATGTGTCACATAAATAATTTTTATTTCGTAATCTGTAAATGATTGCAACAGGTTTATAACTCCAAATTAAATGAGAATATACGCACAGTTTTTAAAGAATCCAATTCAGTTCTTTACAAAAATCAGTTTCATAAAAAAAAATTATTTCACATAACCAAGCACATATAAACAACAAACAGTACACGTTGAAAGTGATTTAAAGGAAATTGTGGCAGTTTCGAATCGCTGATTTCAAATATCGTGAATTTTTTCCAAATTAAAGGGAAATTCAATTTAATTTACATCACTTCAAATAAGTAATTGATATAAATTATGAATAAACCAAAGAAGGTTAATATAACCATAAGTTCAATTTAATAGACTGCAAATAAACAACTGATTTCCAGGACATCTGTTAAAAATAGAAATGGCTCCACTCATCCTCCGCAATATGAATTGTCTTTTCGCATCTAGCATTAGTTTGAGTGCACCAGCAATTGTCCCAACATCGCCTAATAATCATCGAAGCTCAGAGAATCACGATGCGAATAGTTGGTCACGATCCAATCAAAACGTAAGTAACGTATAATAGGTTCGCAATTATTTCAATTGAGTTATTATTCAGCGTGAATTACAGCTAATTTCATGAATATAGATAATAATATTCTTGAAGATTAGATCGAGAAAAGCGTAGAATTTCGCGGGCTTTAACTTTTCATTAGCGTAATTACTTCTTTCACCTCTCGATTTTAATGTTGAATGCCTTTCTTTTATATCTTCAGCACTTAGATAAAAACGTATCACGGAAGAACGCATGGTGTACCGTAAAATCATTAGCTTCATTTGTTTGGCCAAGAGGAAAGCTCTCGCTTCAATTACTGGTACTAATTTGTATTTTAATCATCTTCATCGGCAGAATAATCAACTTCTACGCTCCCATCTACAATAAAAAAATAGTAGATAGCATTGGATCGGGAGTATACAGGTTCAAAATTCAGTGTGAAATTCTCATTATTCGTTAAAATCGAATCGTACATAAAGCCCTAATTAAATGGAATTATCTCTTCAGATGGGACTTGGTAGTTATTTACGTCGTGTTCAAATTTCTTCAAAGAGGCGCCGCGGGAGGTATAGGTTTATTGAACAACGCGAGGTCATACGCGTGGATGCCAATTCAGCAGTACACATCTCGAAAAGCAGAAATAAAATTATTCAGGTATTGTCCTTTTTAATCGACAGTTTTATTTACCTTTCATTATACACGTCGTATTTTAGGCACGTGCATGATTTAAATTTGCGCTGGCATCTTGGCCGTAAAACTGGAGAGATTCTACGTATTATCGATCGTGGAACCGATTCTATCAATAAATTATTGGACACTGTCTTGTTCTCCATCGTGCCTACTATTCTAGATATTTTCGTAACAGTGATATTCTTTATAAATGCATTCGGCAACTGGCTAGGATTTATAGTTTTTATAACTGTCGTTTTCTATATTGGTAAATAATTGTCTTAATTTTTCAACTCGAGCACTAATTGTTAAATAACATAACAACGCTTAATTTTATTAATTTCGACAGCTGTCACGATAGGCGTCACCACGTGGCGTTCCAAGTTTCTCAGACGCAAAAATTTGGCTGACAATGCACGAAAAGCAAGATGCACGGATAGTTTACTCAACTTTGAAACTGTGAAATACTATGGAGCGGAATCGATTGAAGTTGACGGTTATAAGGAAGCTATAATTGCGTATCAGATTGAAGAATGGGAATCCATGAAAACTTTGAATTGGCTAAATTTCTCGAGGAATGTTATTGTTACATTTGGTCTATTGGCTGGATCTTTGTTATGTCTACATATGGTTGTCTATGGAAGGGGTCTTACTACCGGGGATTATGTATTATTTGCGACCAGTATTATACAATTGTACGTGCCACTCAATTCGTTTGGAACTTATTACGGGTAGAGAGAAAAATCAGTTAATTAAAATATTAATTTGTATTTTTATAATTATTTAAAAATTTGGAATCATGTGTGTTCGTAGAGAAATACAGAACAACTTCGTTGACATGGAAAATATGTTCGATTTGCTTCGAGAAAACCAAGAAATCCAGGATGCGCCGGGTGCTGAACCCCTACTAGTAAATGGGGGTCAGGTTGAATTCTGTAATGTTTCGTTCTCGTATACCATCGAAAAATCGGCATTGAAGAATATCAGTTTTCTCGTGCCACCCGGTAAAACGGTGGCACTCGTGGGACCTTCTGGAGCTGGAAAATCGACTATTTTACGCTTATTATCCAGATTTTACGATGTCAGTGAAGGACGTATTTTCATAGATGGACAAGATATAAAAACTGTCAAACAAGATTCTTTACGAAAATCAATTGGTAATCATAAATTAAAATTATAAAATTGTTTAAATTTATTTTAAAAGATGTATTCTTACGATTGTCAAATGTAGGTGTAGTTCCTCAACATACCCTATTGTTTAACAATACAATAAAATATAATATTCAATACGGAAAATTTGGTGCCTCAGAAGACAACATAATAGCAGCAGCGAAAGATGCTGATATTCATGAACGGATTCTATCATTTCCAGATGGCTATGAAACTAATGTAAAGACTCTATGTAAATTATTCACTAAAAATATATAGTTTAGAAAACATACAATCTCAAGAAGTGAAAATATTGCAATAAAATAGAAAGAGTATGATGTCAGTTGACCTGCTAAATGTTACAGGTGGGAGAGCGCGGTTTATGTCTGAGTGGCGGCGAGAAGCAGCGAGTAGCTATCGCTCGAATGATACTGAAAGCTCCGAAAATTGTTTTGTTGGACGAAGCAACAAGTGCCTTGGATACTCAAACCGAGCGAAATATACAAGCGGCTTTGAATCGAGTCTGCGCTAATCGCACGACAATCATCATAGCTCACAGACTTTCCACAATCGTGCATGCCGATGAAATTTTGGTACTGAAGGAAGGAGAAATTGTCGAGCGCGGAAAACACGAGGATTTGATAGCACAAACTGATGGTATTTACCGTAATATGTGGAAGGCGCAACAAAAATGTGATTTTGAAATTATCGATAAAGCGAAAATTTCGACGAATCGTACTTCTCGTTACGTTGTGCGATCGATCTGGTTGCTTAGCTCGACTTTATTGTTATTTTCGGTGATTCTGCGTGTAGGATGTAGATTACCAAGTCCACAGCAGGTGTTTTCATAATCGAATAATTTAGATTCAAATGAAAATTCAAGATCAGATGTAGCTTTAAGTAGACTTTTTTTTTATTTATAAAAAAGTGAATGCGAATGATATTTGTTATTTTACATTTTTATGGCTGTGAAAACCAAATTTCAACAAATTATTCTATGTGATTCATAAAATTGTACAAGATAATTATTTTTGATAAGAATATAATGACGCGATTTTTTTTACGTCTACCACGAAATATATTAATTAGACTAAATTAATAATAGTAAAGATATTTTATTTAATCTAAGAGATGATGCTTATATTTTTAAAAAGCAAATAAATTGTATTATCAATTTCAAGATAGAAATATTTTTTTTTGACAAGTACTGCTATAGTAAGATATTTATACGATTATATAAAATTTAGAATAAATCAATTTTTCATGACTCAGTGTAATTTGTTTTTATAGTTTTAGTGACCTCGCTCCCTCTTATCCTCTTAACCGTTATCTTTTTTTTATCATTACGTAAGCTACTAATTCTAATGGTTCAAACAAATTTTCAAAAAAATATTTTTTTAACATCTTTCGTCTAATGGATAATTTGAGTTAGGCTTATCCGAAAATGATTGGTGCGTATCTTCGATCTTTGGTTGAAAGGAAATTTTCACTGTCATTTCTATTTTTTTTTGTAAATGAAGCTGTTTCGGTCAACAAAGTCTGCGATTCATACGAAGTCGAAGCTGGAAAATAAGCTATATATCTCAACTCAACGAGATAAAACTAATTTTTTTATTACGACACAATTTCAATTATATAAGCACCAAAAATATTATAAACTATAAAATGCATTTGAATCAAAATCAATATGAAAATTTTTGAATAAAAAAATTAATTTGAAAAAAAAAACTATAGTATATTCAAGTAGATGTGCACGAAACTAGCACGTGACTCGCAGACTATAGTTACCGGCGTTAAATATTTATAATCGCAGTGTATACTATATTGCTAGCTTGCAGTACTCGCGTCGGCGCTCTCGCTTAAAAAAGTTACCTATATCCAATACCACACAACCTCCCACTTCTATCTATGTTAAACGATTTACAAAAACAAAACTAGAAATCATTGCGTATCAACTCGCGCATTAGATCGTTCGCTCAAAATAATCATTGACGCGTATGTGGATGACAGATTTGGTATTATTATAAGTGCGAAAAATCATAGAGGCGCAATAAAACTACAACATCGAGTGTACTGGTGACGCATATTCGCTTAAAGTCAATGTTACGGCAGACAGCGTAATGTCTAGACGCGCGGTTGCGCGCGCTCGATCGACTTCTGCTTTTCCAGTGCGGTATGTAATCGATATTTTTTTTCTTTCGATTGTACAACGATTTTGCAATAAGATGTTATTATGAGCTAATGAGAATTGAAACGATTACGTGGTTAGTAGAATTGTTAAACCAAATTTTTAGTTCGAATATAGGTGTTCTTTGACAAATAGATGATGTCAAACTTTTCGAAATTATTTTCGTCGAATATATAATCTTACCGTTTATGATATCATTATTCGAAATATACAAAGAATTTCACAAAGATAAGAAGTAACAAGCGTTTAAAACTGACCGCGAAAATTTGCTGTTTGCATTCAACTAGCTGTAAACCTTTTGATTTACAGGCAGTGTAAACAAAAAAAAATATCGATATCCAGTGTAGTGCTTCAACAATTAGCGGCTGAAAATTCAACGAGAATACAAGAAAAATGACGACGATGTATTGTCCGCCAAACGTAACGTTGAGCGAAATTTGGATAAACCAAGGCATTTCAAAATGTTTTACGGACACTGTCAGTGCGACTGTGATTTCTACATATATATTAGTTCTTGGCTCGGTGCAACTCTCGATGTATAAACGATCTGACCTTGACTTTCCATCGCTGCCAAAAAATAGATTATACCGGCTGCAAATATTTTTGCTGTTTTTCTTGCCAGTTTTGAATCTTCTTAGAATTATTTTGCAAGCTACAGTCTTGTATGATAAGCAGGTTTATGGGTATATGGTAAGATTTTATTAATTTAAGAAATACTTTAAAATGAAAACTTGCAATTTGAAATAATAATTTTTATTTTTGAATTTAAAGAATACATGATGAAAAAAAATAAAAATGTTAAATTTTTTTTTAGATTGCGAAAGCTGTCACGTCCTTGATTATCTATCCATATTCAGTTTACATATTACACGTTGAGAGACATAAACTGTCAGCGAGTGCATCAATTCGTGGCCATGGATTGGTCCTACTTGGTTTTTGGACACTTGCGTTCGTTGCTGAAAATCTCATTTTTGTTAATTTATACAGCTGGGAATGGTGGTTTCAATTAAAAACGTGAGTGTCATTTTTTCTACATTTGTTAAAAAAACTGCATGATAAGACTGATAAACAAAAGAGATAACGCTTTTTGTTGAATGCAGCGTCTTGTTATAAAAGCATAATGATGAAATATCTCTTAATTTTTTTTTTAATCTTCATCGGATGTTGAATTGAAGTTTAGTTCTGTCGACTATAATTTGTCTAAAAATTGTATCGAAACCTTTTTTAGAAAACAATCATTGATAGAAACGCATAATCTTTTTAACATTAACTTTTCGCTTTCAGATTATCGGATAAAATAGAGATGTCACTATTCGTTTTGCGTTATGCCAGTTGTCTTTTAATTTTTGCCATTGGCTTGCAAGCTCCAGGTATCGTATTAATGTCATCTAGCAATTATGAAAGTTTAGAAAACCACGCTAACAGTCGATCGACTTCCAATCAACATGTAAGTTTCCTAATTTAATTACTCAAACTTTAATATTTTTATTAATTGACAATGTATTTTAAGAATGTAGATGCAAACATGTCAACATGGACAAACGCATGGTATAAAGTAAAAACTCTTGTTCCGTATCTTTGGCCGAGAAATAGTATTTTACTCAAACTACGAGTGATCCTCTGTTTTGTGATTATATTGGCCGGAAGAGTTATTAACATCTACGTACCAATTTATAATAAAAAAATCGTCGACAGCGTTACTGATACGCCAGATCAATTAAGGTTGGCTGTCACTTATAAAATAATTATGGAAATATAACATTCTCCAAATTTTCAAATCATTCCATTTGTTTCTCAGGTGGGATTTGGTTGTATTGTACGTAACCTTTCATTTCCTTCAAGGTGGAAGCACCGGCGAAGTAGGATTGTTGAATAATTCAGTTTACTATTTGTGGCTTCAAATGGAACAATATACAGGCCGTGAAATTGCATTAAAATTGTTTAGGTATTAAAAACAAAAGATTATACTTGAACGTTCTTAAAAATTGCAAATAATATTACATTTGATTTATACATTCTAGCCATCTACACGGTTTGAGCTTGCGCTGGCACGTCGAACGCAAAACTGGGGAAGTATTACGAGCGATGGATCGTGGAACAGAGTCTATAAATAATTTATTGCATTACATTTTTCTCTCCATCATACCAACAATCATAGACATCACCGTGGCCGTAATATTTTTCATACATGCATTCAATGCATGGTTTGGATTAATCGTTTTCACAACGATGATTTTATATATTGGTAATGTATATATATATTTTAATTCTTCCTGCGTGGAAATATTAACATTATTTCTTTAATTTTCAGTCGCTACAATAGGAATCACGGAGTGGCGAACGAAATATCAAAGATACATGTACTTAG
The DNA here is from genome assembly GCA_035047105.1 of Galeopsomyia nigrocyanea. Classification (NCBI taxonomy): domain Eukaryota; kingdom Metazoa; phylum Arthropoda; class Insecta; order Hymenoptera; family Eulophidae; genus Galeopsomyia; species Galeopsomyia nigrocyanea. The sequence continues at coordinate 7,910 of JAWWMK010052768.1, read as the reverse complement.
CTGACAATGAATTGAAAGCCCGAAGTGTCGACAGTTTACTCAATTTCGAAACTGTAAAGTATTACGGAGCAGAGTCTTATGAAATCGAAGCGTTCAGAGAGGCAATAATGAAATATCAAAAGGAGGAACGTTCATCTGTGATAACGTACAATATCTTGAGTACGATGCAAAACATCATTGTTAACTGTGGACTTTTGGCAGGATCCTTGCTGTGTTTACACATGGTCGTGGATGAAAAGACTTTTACGATTGGCGATTACGTTTTGTTTGCTACTTACATAAGTCAATTGCATGAACCACTCAATTGGCTTGGAAGCTGTTACAGGTGCGAGTAATAGTACATTATTTTACGTAAAATATATATATATTTTTTTAATACTTTTTATCTTCACAGAGACATACAGAAAAATTTCGTGAACATGGAAAGTATGTTTGACTTGTTTCGCCAGCAGCAAGAAATAGCCGATGCACCAAATGCTGAAGCTTTAATTGTTGCCGACGCACAAGTAGAATTTGCAAATGTGTCATTTGCTTATAGTCCTGAAAAGCCTGTATTGAAAAACATTAGTTTCGTTGTACCAGCCGGTAAAACGGTGGCATTTGTGGGACCTTCTGGAGCTGGAAAATCTACGATCATGCGTTTACTATTCAGATTTTATGATATAACTGATGGTGCTATTATTATAGATGGACAAGACATAAAAACTGTTAAGCAAGATTCTTTAAGGAAAGCAATTGGTAATTTTGTTTTTGAATTCGTAGCCAGAGACATGATAACTCAAAATTATTCAATATTTTGCTATCTCACATAATTTTATTCAATTACAGGAGTTGTTCCTCAAGACACTATGCTTTTTAATAATACAATAAAATTCAATATTCAGTACGGCAGAGTAGATGCTCCAGATGACGATGTGATAGTAGCCGCAAAAAATGCCGATATTCACGAAAGAATTCTCACATTTCCGGATGGTTATGAAACTGAGGTAATCTCTTATTCGTGTAAAAACTAGTTCGTGTAAATTAGCGGAAATGTCCACCTTGGCTTATAATTGAAATATGTTATTGTATAATATTGACAATGAGTTTTTTTTAAATAATAACACTGAGAGTTGAAAATTATTTCTTTTTACGTAACCGTCAGATCGACAATAATTATAATAAATTTTATAAATTTGATTATTCAGGTGGGAGAACGTGGACTACGACTAAGTGGCGGAGAAAAGCAACGAGTGGCTATCGCTCGAACGATATTGAAAGCTCCGAAGATCGTTTTGTTGGACGAAGCGACAAGTGCCTTGGATACTCAAACCGAGCGAAACATCCAAGCTGCTTTGAATCGAGTCTGCGCAAATCGCACGACAATAATCATAGCTCATAGACTTTCCACGATTATCCATGCGGATGAAATATTGGTATTGAAAAATGGAGAAATAGTCGAGCGTGGTAGGCATGAAGACCTTTTATTGCAAAATGGCATTTACCACGATATGTGGGGTGCGCAGTTGAAAACTGATGAGGTTGATGCCACGTGACACTTACAGAATAATAAAATCAACTAAATGAATTTTTTGTAAAGACGCAATTATTAGATTAAAAATTGAGACGCAATAACTCAATTTTTATATGAGAGTGGGTGATATTCCTAATATTTGTATCGAAATAAACTCGAAATATTTTGTATAATTTTTGGAAGGATGCTTAAATACATGTGAGACACGCGTGTTTAATTCTTAACTAACGATAATGCACAAATTTAAATATTTGAAACGCTAATTGTATGATATATTGATTAGAATAGAGCATAATTTTATAACATTTATAATGAAAATTAAAATAAATTAAATTTTTCCAATATTAGTTCTCTAATAATCTCGGCTCCTATCGCACCCATGACTGAAATTATGTGCATCCCCCATGAATATTTTTTTGTTTTTGGGGTTATTAATAATGGGGTAGGTAAAGTTCGACGCAGCCAGATACACTCGGGGCGGTGCGTGGTTTCATACGCGACGAAAACGCGGTTTAAGTGCTGTCTGCAGAAATCGGTAGTGTCTGCATCGAGGCACATATTCAAGTCGGAAGTGCCATCTATTTGGCGGCTGTCCTCGAGTACCTCGTCGCCGAAGTGTTGGAACTTGGTTAGAGCTAGCAAATCGGCCCTTTTCAGGGCCCAAATTTATAACGTTGAATAAACATCGTTTATTACATTCCCTTATCACAGTGATCATTAGGCTGAAGTTGAAATTTATAATGCGCATTATAACGTATATTGTGTAACACCATTCTTACAGTGACATTTTGCAAGCTCCAAGTCTTTGAGTTAAATTGATTGCCCACGCTGATATTGAATCACAAACGTTTATTTAGCACATACATCAAATATATTATACAGAATGACATTTTCAAAACAGAATTTTGATTTTATTTGGCACGGCTCGTTACGTGATGTCTTCTCAATAGATGCTGGTTGTGCCGTTGCTAATAGAAGCTTTGGACTTGTCAGTACGTGCTGTCGCTGTCTTATTATAAACGTTCTCTATTGCAACTCCACTAGGTTGTTGAAAAGGACAGCGTGCCAATGCTGACAGCAATATGCCTCTTTTTGCACTGCATGGCGTTTGCAGTGGTGCTATTACTGCACAGGTTGAGCTTGATTAGCTGACACCTTCGAAGCAAAACAAAAATAACCACGTTGAATAAACGTTCTTTTGAAAAGTAAATAAGCTTCTTTTACCTGAGGTGCAGCTGATTCACAGGGCTCACACGGCAAAGCTATCGGTACAACTGGCACAGGAACTGGCTGAATAACAATGACTGGTTTGATAATAACTGGAATGGAACCCGCAGCTGTGCCATTTGCGCCAACTGGAATATTTTTGGACGAATCGCCTGGTACTTGAATGTTTACCGACTGACTTGTAGGTTGTTGAGTTGTGCCAATTGGGCTCTCTGTCAAGGGTGGCACTCGGTCTGTCGACGAGCTAGGGCCGCTTACGTTGGAGGCTGCTGAGCCTGCTGGCAAGGACCGCACTCGAGTTATCAACGATTGTCCGGTGATATTTTGATTGATTGGCGATTGTCTAATGCTTTCTCCTGCAGAAGGTGGTAAAGCGTCACCGTTCAACTCAAGAGCTTTAGCAGTATCGGCAGTCGAGCCGTCAACAGAAGGAGGGAACCATGGGATTTCAGCAGTCTGCCCGGTATGCAAATTACTATCATGTGTGATTTCTTGTGCAGTTGTACTGATCGTTTTGGAAGGTTTCGTCGTAGATAGTGTTCCATCACCTTCGGGCCATGTCTGATTATTGACATTATTCTCGTTGTTCGTATTTTCGGACGATTCGGTCGAGGTTGTTAAGGAATTCGGGAACCATGAAGTTTTGGTCGTCGCTGCGCTACGTTGAATAGTGCCAGGGTCGTTTACATTCTTTCTTTTTTGCAGATGGTCGTCTTCATCTGTGATAAGAATTAAAATAGACATTATATGTATACAATTTAAAAAATAATGCTTTTTTCCTTTGGATAAAACTATTATATTAGCTTACCTTCGCGATGATAGGCTAACGTGTTAGCGCAAGTTACACACAAAATTATGAAAAATTGGTAATTCATATTTTTGTAGATTTCAAGCTATTCAAGTAAGCGCAGCGAGAAGAATAAAGTAAAAATCGGGTTAAATTGTTCTTCAAGGAAAATCGTAAAATAAATATGGTTTGCGTCATAAAATTTATATTTTAAAGTAAGAATATTTTCACTACTATTTGAACTTCATTATTTCAAACGTAAATCAGATTGATAATCTTTTTTTATCGATATAATATTTTCAACATATATTTATAACAAATAATTTAATTTGGTCCGTGTATTAATTTATATTTATTCGTAAATTTTGACTTATCACTTATTGTTAGGGAAATTAACGTAAGAAAAAGTTTTGTTTTAAAGCAGTAAAACATATGTTGTGCGTCACATCTTCAAATAATACAATTGCACTGCAAGTTCAAAATAACTAAACGAGAATCATTATTCGTGCATCTATGCATTATTACTTTGGACACTAAAAGTTTTGCGTCAAAAAAAGGCTAATAAATATAAAAATATTCTTCTATAATATAATGTTTATAAGGTGAGTGTGCCCAATATTGGACTATTTTCGACAAACAGTCATATCTTTTTACCATTATTGAATTTTTCGACGGGGGTAGACTCGTTTGGAAACTGGGTATTTACCCTTTAAAACGAGCTGTCGCACGATTTTTTATATGAAAGCTAGCCCGATTTATTGCACTTTGAATGACACTACTTTTTTTTTGCATAAAAAGAAAGTGTACCCAATATGGGACCCATTTTTACATGTATGAATCATCGAGATATGTATAAGTAAGTAAAAAAATAAAGATTTTTCACTTTTCAAATATTACAAGCTAATTAGTACGATGTAACAATGTTACAGTTACATATAAACATTAATTTTAAAAAATATAACGAAAATCGAAATTTTATCATTGACAAGTGGAATAAGTAAATTTATTTTGACTAGCTGTCAAGTTTTGTTTTAAGTTACTCACAAAAATTCAAAACTGGAACATGGGAAAACATTATTGTGGTGTCTTTTCATAATCCATTAATAATTTTCGGTATAGTCCCATATTGGGTACAACCGACAACAACCAACAGACAAAAGTAATTCGAGCGGCATTTGGCTTATTTACACGCTAGAAAATTTCTGATGAGTGATTTTGAAAGGGTAAAAGAAGACGAATCGAATGGTGTATCGCAGATTTATGCTAAAATATATGAAACTACTTTAAACAATAAATATTTAGCTGCATTAAATTCAATGAAGTCGACGACTTGCCCGTTTAAAACACAAAATGGTTGCTGGAAAACGAATTTTGCGTTCGGGGGTAATTAAAATCTAGGAATTTTCACTATTTGACAGTACAAACATAATATTACAGTTTAGCACTGCCAAAGCATCGCGAACATATATCAGAACCGACGATAGTCCCATATTGGTTATAGTCCCATATTGGGTACAGCTACCTTACAAATTCGCAGACTAATTCTCTTTTGCTAAAAATTTTTGTACAGAAATAACGAAATGTTTTTCAAAATTGTATTTATATTATAATTTTTATAATTTTCATAACATATGTATATTTTAAAGTATTTAAAAAAGTCTTGATTTATTGACAGAATGAAATCGAATCGAAAATATTTTTCTTATTCTTTACGAATCAGAAATTTTCATTTTCGCATAATGTGCACATTTCCTATAAAACTTAAGTTAACTTAAGTTAACGAATTCATAGTGATATCCTGCTTTACCGATTGAACAATCATGTTCAGAAAAAAATCCTAGAATATTTGTTTTGTAAAAAAACCCTATTACGTTTACCAATGTTTACCTGCACGTCTTACAGTTGCAACCTACAATCTCCATGTAAGACTTTTCATGCCGGTCTGCATAAATATGGTTTTACTGTTAAAATATCGGTAAAATTTATTTCGTAGTATTGACAGAATCGTTGTAGTCAGTATTGTGCCTTGTACAATACTATTATTCGCCTCAACAGGTATAAAGAAAGAGTTTAGTCAACGGTTGAATAATTTGTGGCCCTGAAAAGGGCCGATTAGACGCACCTGACTCATGCCGTCGCGGCGAAGTTATGATGGGCTATTGTGGTTTCTAAAAATTAACCCTTTCCCGGCATATTGGCAGCCAATGTTTGTAGACAATGTTTAATAGGTTATTTAACAGGTCAATTAATATTAGCAAATTTAATTAGAGCTGGTGTACTTGGTGACAGCCTTGGTGCCCTCAGAGACGGCGTGCTTGTTGATATTACCACAAAGGAGAAGCCTGGCAGCGGTCTGCATCTTCTGAAATGTGATGGTCGATCTCTTGTTGTAATGAGCCAGGCAAGATGCTTCAGCAGCGATACGCTCGAAGATGTCATTGACGAAGCTGTTCATGATGCTCGTAGCCTTGCTGAAAAGATCGCGGTGTCGGGGTGGACTTGCTTCAATATCTTGCTCATGTAGATAGCGTAGCTTTCCTTCCTCTTCTTTCCACGCTTCTTCTTGTCACCCTTGGTGATGTTCTTCTGGGCCTTGTCCGACTTCTTGACGGCCTTGCCGCTGAATTTTTCCCATTTATTGTCTGTTACACAGTAGATCTATTTAGCATGTCGCGGCTTTGTCAATCGGCCCTTTTCAGGGCCACTAAATAATTTCAACGGTAAACAAACTCTTTTTTTTACTTATTGAGGCAAATAACTACGCTGTATAACACACAATATTGTCTGCAACGATATTGTCAATCGGGCATCGGTCAGCGGCGAGAGAAGGAGTGAGAAAGAGAGAGAGAGAGAGAGAGGACTCTCTTCCGCGCCGGCAATGAGAGCCACGCTTTTGCGCCGTACACATTTGTCGCGACTCGCGAGAGCCTGCTGATATGAGTCTTCGGTCGCCGTCGACTTTCTTTTGTGTAGACCTTTTCCGTGTGTCGAATTCGCGTAGTGCTGTGCAGTGACTATGTGGCAGATATCTCATTGCAATTGACGTCTGTGTGCACTCGTGTTTGGGCATACTTTGCTTCCCGCCGTTTCGGGTTTCCTGCCAGTACCGGCGTGCGTTCGCTACTTGACAACCGGCTTCCTCGTGGACCGCTTCGATCATTTATGCTCTCTCTCTCTCTCTCTCTCTCTCTCTCTCTCGCTCTTTCGCAGCTTCTCTCTCACCCCTTCTTTTCTGTGTATTTACTTTTCCATATTTGTGCCTTTATTAAACTATATTTAATTTATCCGAGCTTTGTTATTTATCGCGCCTGACTTTCTCCGTTGCCATCCGTAATTTCTCTCTTTTTTTTCTATAATCAGGGGTTTTACCGAGCGAAAAAAATCCGTTATATTACAAATAAAATACTTTGCCGATGAGTAAACTTCTTATTGTTGGTATTTCCCGAACGGCTGCTGTTAGTAGTAAAGATATTGCAATCAATAGTGCGATCTTGCGGTTGTTATGATACTATAGTAAAAAGCAAAAAGCTATATCTATTTTGATTGGAGAATAGTTGAAAAAATTATTTTATTTACGTGTCTTAAAATTGCAATAGTACGAGTATCAAATGTTCAGAGAATGCTTCTTATATATCTATTTATACATTGTTTTAAACTTGGCCGACAACGATTGCGCAGACTCGTACTACTGAGAATAAGAATTACCCCTTCCGCGCATAGCTCATTGACGAGTATATACGGCCTTGAAAATTGCAGTTATGTTGCAATCTTTGTGGCGAGCACGTGGATAACCGACACTAAAAGTCTTCTCGATCGAGGTGTGTATTTTTGTATGTTTTATATTATTCATTTTGCAATGCTCTTGCTGTTAAATAAACGACGATCCATTGGTGAAGACATTTTTCCATAAAAGAAATTACTGCAAACGTTTGTAATCACTCACCAGTTAGTTTTCAAAATTTTCAACTAAAACTTGCCTTTCGAAATCGTTTGAGTGTTTGACATTAATTGCATCTTTTGTGAAACACAGGTACAACAGTTTCCCGACAGCTATGTATTTTATTAGCGCTTTCCCGGGAGCTTTTCGATTAAAACCATCAAAACCACTGTGAACCGTATGTGCGTGTGTTGCGAGCGCGTTCTCCTTCTCACCCTTTTCACTGATTGTGAGCTTTCACTGACATACGACCAGTACACAGATTCGACCGCACGCACTTGTTGGAGAACTGCCAGTCGACTCGCATGTGTGAATTATAAGCAAGTTTATTTTTATATTCATAGCTTATTATTATAAGGTAGGTGTACGCAATATGGGACTATAACCAATATGGGACTATCACCGGTTTTGATATGTTCGTGATGCTTTGGCAGTGCTAAACTAAG
>JAWWMK010052749.1:0-41824 GCA_035047105.1 Galeopsomyia nigrocyanea | reverse complement strand
GTTTATACGTAACTGTGGCATTGCCAGATCATGCTAATTAGCTTATAATACTTGAAAAGTGAAAAATATTGATGTTGCAACTTCCTTATACGTATCGCGAATGATTCAGATACTAAAAAATGCCCTTTTGTCAAATAGTCCCAAATTGGGTGCAGTGTCTTTTCATGCCGAAAAAAGTAATTTCATTCAAAGTGCTACAAATGGGGTTAGCATTCATCAAAAAAATCGCGCGACGGCTCATTTTGAAGTTGCTTTCATAAGCTTTAAAGTGCTGCCCCGCACGTTGAAAAATTCATTCGTGGTAAAAAGATACGGCGGTTTACGAAAAATAGTCCCAAATTGGGTACACCTACCTTATAAAAACATCAGAGTAAAAAATATTCTTGAAAATGCGTTTCCTAAGGGACGTCATCTGCTCCTTCTAGGAGATAATGGAAAGAAAGGGGTTACCGCGAAGGAAATTTTATGGTCTTTGGTGTAAGAAGTGCTTTTCAAATATAATGGAGTGGAGATAAATTCGCGGGATCAGGTCGTTATATAATGAAAGTTTATCAAACTTTATTGAAAAACTTATCATTTTTGAAATTAAGTGATTTCTAAAATAGAAAATTCTTTCAAGCAACTTTGCTTTTAGAATTATTAAGGATATAAATTTTTAGAAAGTGCTTGATACTTGGATATGAAACTTATATAAATAATACGTATAAATGAGTAAATGTCGGAAACGTGTTGCCAGCGAAATCGATTAATAACTCGAGATACACGTGTTCGGAGCTTAGTGAAGTTACGTAACGTTGATTGGAGTTAAGTGATGATAATTAATGTTCGCAGCGGCTAATTGTAATTAGTGCGGAGCTGCTTAACTCCGTGATGAACAATACAGTCATAGCGAAGCGAAGTATAGACAACGTAGTTAAACACCGTTATATCGAATTCGCATGAATTTCATTGAATGCGATATAATATTGGTGGTTGACTAGGCCGTTAAGTTATTCGACGTTATTCATTTTGAATAATAAATACGTTTATCAATCAATTATCGCTGTTACAAAGCTGGCAGGCATTCAAGCTTATAACGAGATCTCTATCAATTGAGTTTCAATTGATTTAGCGTTTGAATTCTAATTGCATCTGTCACGAAAATAGCCTTCGACTGATGGATAAATTACGAGCTTGCACAGTCGTATAATTAGAATGATTGAGCTTTTGTACCATATTGAAACTGACAATTCTATATCGATTGATAACTCACTTTGCTTATTTTATTATCACGAGAAGTCGACAGTTCGCTTGAAATATATGTTTGTCAATGTCGCAGTTCGAGCTTATTATTTTAAATTAAAATTCCAGCGATGCATCAACTAATTATGCTCGTTTTTACACAAACATTACCTCGTCGGCCGTCCAGCAGCCATTTGTTAATTACAACTCGCGATGCGGGTATACAGGGATGGAAAAAGTGGGATGATTAGCAAATTGTTGCGCGCTCCGCTCACGTGCAGGCAGGCAGGCAGGCAGGGCAGCATTAGCGCGCCATTAATCTCGATAGCTGGCGTTGGCTTATTGCATCATCGTTGCGAGCTTAAATTCAGAGAGCTGCTTCACTTTGCCGCCGGTGTATATAACACTTCCAAGCAAAATAAAAAAAAAAAAAGAAGAAGGAGCAGGAAAGCGCAAATACGCGCGACGGCGGTATGCCGGCGACAATTAATTACGCGCCCGTGAGAGAGCTAAATGCGTACACGCCTCGTCGCGGCTTTTCGAAGCGTGAAAATAGACACTCTCTCTCTCTCTTGCTGCTCGCGGAAAACGAGAGCAATAATAGATAGCAACGCTGCGCCTTCCTCTTCATCCCTCCCCTCGAGGCATTATGCGCGCAAGAAAAATGACGACCAAGATTTTCTCCTTCGGAATTTTTCTCACTCACTCAGCGCCGTCGAGTGAACGAGATGAAAAATTACAGCGCTATATAAGTCGTTCTACTCTCCCTCTCCGCCTTTTTTTTTATTCCACTGCTTCCTTCAAAGCGCGGGCACACCGAGAGTTTTTAGCAATAAAATCAAGAACCGACTTGCCGAGATTTTCTCTTTATCAGAGGTAATTTATTGAATATCGCTCGCCGAGAATTGTGCGATTCAAGATTGTGCCTTCGTGATTGCCCGATCGGCTATAATATTTCTAAGGATGCGCATCGCTCTTTGATTCAGAACTCTTAGGAATTTGATTGCCAATTCATTATTTGAAAAATTATTATACTTTATTATTAATTGGCTTGTCATTTACTTACTAACATCTAACTTTGAGCTGCGACAAATATGCTGTAATGTTACTGAATGAATTTGCAATCTTTTTTCAGCGATTCTGAAGTATGAGTGATTTCTTGGAGTTTGATACTATTATACACGAATATTATTTGTACTTATTGATTTCTAAGTTAGTAATTTTTCTGGTATGAGCATGAGTAAGGAATGTGGAAGGATGCGTGGCTGCCAGTGCTGTTCATTTATAGAATTATAATTTTATTTTTTTTCTTATGTACACATGTAACTCAAAGGGCATATGCTCGTTTATTTGTTAAAATAAATAAATAAATAAATTTGTAGAGAGAGTTTTCGGTGTTCGGATATACAATCTCGCTGTGGAAATTTGCATATATTTATAACGTATACGTGCGTGCGCGCGTTTCATCGCAGTGTATCATCGTTCTAAACTTGATAATTCGAATTAACTCGATGCCGCGTGACAGAAATATCGCATATTCCGTTACCTAGAACTTTATTATGGGTCCCGCGCGCGTTAAATATATCGAGCTATATAAGTGTCGCAAGCGCGCGAGAAAGTAATTTTAATGCGGCAGCTATCTCGAAGCGATTACGGTCAAGAAAATATATATATTATGTTGCGACCGACAAGTAAAAGTTATACGCCCGACAAACTTTAATTAGACGTCCCGTTAATCGGTCAGAACCCAAAGTTCAAATGTGTGTGTGTGTCCGTTCAGAAAATTTGCTGTCACAGGTATAATTAGTAATACTCTGCCAGTCGATTGCGAAGCAGCGTTTATCGGAATAAACAAGTTTCCGAACAAGCAGAGCGGAAATGCTCTCGATATTGAGTGGGACCACAGATATACACTCTAGTTATATATATATACGAGTTCTCGCATCTGCTCTGTTTGAATTATTAATCGTACAAATAGTATAACTAGCTTCGGTAAACCAATCAAACTTGATACAAGTTAATATCTAGAACAAACTTGCACGTGATAACTTCCGTGTTTTTTTAGCTATAATAACAATGTGTTTCGATAATATCTAAACTTATTGCTTATCTTATGCGTAAAAAGACATGAAAAGCAATAAAACTTTGATGTGTAGCTTCTACGTAAAAATATAAGCTATTTCTCCGTTTCGACGTAAATGAACCATAAATTTTGATCATAAAAGGGATATGAAGGGGCAATGTTTTTTTCTTTCTGCTGAAAGAGAACTCTGCAGATCCATCATTTTGATACGAAGCACAATAAAAGTCATTCCGCATGGTCGACTGTAACGCGCGTACGCCAGACATTTGCGGCATAAAGAGTCAAAGAAGGATATAATATAACGGAAGACGAAAGGGAGAAAAAAAAAAGAAGAAATGTAAATTCAAATTGTCCATCGTGACAAGGTGGAAGATTGAAATCCAAATTCGTCCCTCGAGGATGGAAAGAGCAAGGCTGAAGACTCGACGTGTCTTGTTTTCAATTTTGGCCCCAATCGGCGTCGCGTCCCGTAGGACGTGAGTGAGAGAGAGAGAGAGCGAGAGCTAACGTTCGGCCTCCTCTACTCCCTTTGAAAGTGCCTCGCGGCGTTCTCTCTCATAACTCTAACACGCTCAAAAGCTCTTGCGGCTCCGACCGACGTGAATGCCATTTAACTGTCCCACAGCGGCTGCAACGGGCTGCGAAACAATTAAGGATCCGACTACTCGCGGCTAATCTAGCGCAATATCGCAATTGCGAGATTGCAACCTGGGCGTTTCGATTCTACCTTTACGTAAACTCGCGTCACGTTGTTTCTAACGAGGCGTCTCGATCGATTCTTTGCGTCTACGTTTCTCGTTCGTGCGGAGTACTGTTTCTAAAGTTTATAGACAGACGCTGTAAGAAGCGAGCAATCGTATGTAGCTATTGCTACGTTATTTTCCGCAAAACACGTTCGCTTTACAAAGTTCATCTGAGTTATTACGTTATTTTCCAGCGAAATACTGCTCGTTAACGTACAAATATAAGCAGAAATTTCGGTTGCCTTTCTCTGCCTCGACGATGTGTATAACGCTCTTTGCATTTTGAATTTTTTTTTTGTTTTGTCCTCCCCGCTCTCCATCCCTTCGCTCGCCATTATTCGTAACGTCAAAGCCAACATCGGATCCCATTACAAACTACTTTGTAGCCTTTTTCTGCTTCCGTATCTTTTAATTCCTTGTTTTGTTATTTTCATCCCCACACAGCGCGAACACGCAACGCACACTTTTACCCTCGCAGACAAGTATAAAAATCCGGCTCTCTCTCTCTCTCTCAACGCGCGCTCGACTTCGCTGCTGTTTTCCGGATACTCGTTATCTTTCTCCCTCGGGGGGAACGACGGAGTCCTTTTGAGAAAGTGGTTCTTTTTATTATCGTTCTTCTACACATGTACGTATATAGTATACGCGGTGTTTTAATCGTTTTATACGAGCGCAGTTTTGTCATTAGTTCTCGTTTTGACAGCCGCGCGACTATGTAGGAGGATGGGTGAAAAAAAAATGCGCGTCGCAGATGTGCGTCACTGATAATACCCCTCGCTCTCTCTCTCTCTCTCTCTAGCTGAATGAACTGAACTTGCTGTAAAACGCATGTCGCTGGTTTTGTCATGACAAATGGCTCGTGCGCGCGCTGAAAGAGCAATTCACTCGCTCAACAGATATATTTTTTTACGATTTTTTAATTTTTTTTTCGCGCCAAAACCACAAAATGCTTTCACAGCGAGAATCTATAATAGCTCGGTTAAATTCATTCGTATATTTTGATCGATGAAAATGGCTCTCCATCATTCGCGCGAGAGAGCAAAAACACGTTGCAGCTTTATGTACGATCTAACACGCGTATATAGACAAAGTTATGGAGCATTGAAAATATTTTTCCATTGTTTTTACGTCGGTAACGGTTGTGGATGGATGTAATAGCTTTGAAACTGTCGCGAACGATATGGCGAAGAGTTTTTCTTCGATAAAAACGCAATTTCCATTAGCGTTCGACGACAACATTTATCCACTTGCCGTCTCCGTTACCGTAAAAAAAAAAACTTGGTTACAGAGCAGTAGCAGTAGCTACAGGTATTTGTCCACATCTCAAGGTTTCACTTAGAGTCCTTTGAAAGCTTAATTAATTGAGCCGTTGAAAAAATCAATGAAGCTAGTAGTCGCAAACTTAAACAGAGGTGTATAGACGAAAGCAGTGCAAAAAATAAAAAAGTCGGACGTGCTCTCGTTTTTCTTGAAACTCTGGATAGCTCAGTCTCCCTCTCTCTCTTTCTTTCTCTTTCACAGATTAAAAGGAAAGGCGAACGAGAGGGAGAGAGAGAGAGAGAAAGAGAAAGCGTCGGCGGGTCTGCTCTCGAGTTTTTTTTTAAATCAAGTGAGCAGTGGCCGCAGCAGCAGCAGCAGCAGCAGCAGAAACGTATGTGTTTTCTAGCCAGCGCCACCGGAAATTTCAGCGCGTTTAGAATTCATTCGGCGCAGACCGAATTCCCTTAGTCGCCTGCACGTCTCACTTACTCGCTCTCCTCTACTTTTTTTTTTCTCGTTTGCTGCATCATCGAGAGGCAAATGCAACGCGCGCGCAGAAATGTTTTCCAGCTTCGGTGAGTGGCTATTGAGTGGAATAATGGAATGGTTGAGTTTGTAAGCATTTGTTTTTCATCGATCCTATTCGCTGGAACCCGGTTAATAAAACCCCGCGTGTGTGCGAAATATATCACGGGAACAAATCACTTTTTTTTTCCAGGATGCAAAAAAAAATAACAAAAACATGTTGATCTTGCGTAAAAGCTTCTTTTATATCACGTCGTATAATTTAGTTTTTACTGGAATTTTTTCTTATTAATTCCGAGTTAAATTACTTTTCAAAGCTTTAATTACCGAAGTTAATTGAGTCGGCGCCGATGCTCCTTCTTGTAAAACAACTATAAAGAAGAATATTTAAAGGCAAAGTATAAAGGCATGGTCGAGAACAAAAAAAAACGACAACACACTACTACCGTAAAGCATGCACTTGATGGGCGAGCTGAGGGGGTATAAAGAAAACTCGTTTATCAAAGTTGCAAATTCGTAGAGGAGTAGTTGGTGAATGCCTGGTGCATTCTCCACATCGTCCCAGCTGATGCAAGTTCGACCACAGAGAGAGAGAGAGAGAAGAGAGAGAAAGAGGGTTGTCCCCGGGAGAATTGCGCGCCTGATCCCGACGCGACGCCGCCGCAGTTTGCCTATTTCGTTAGTCGAGCACAGTGAGAAAGTATAGGCTGCTGTGTATGTGCACGCGAGCTTCACGCGTTATATCGTTAACTCGCTAACTCAGCCGTCACGGGCCTCTTCGCGCGACGCGTAGATGCGCAGTCGTGCAGTGTTCGCTAATTGAATAACTTTCTTTTCGCTAACCCACTTCGACTTCATTTTTCTTTTTTTTTTGACTAATTAAATTTTTTACTTCGGCGACAATTGCTTCCTGATGCGCCAAGATTAAATGTTTGCCGACGACCAATTGAGAAAGTTTTTGCCGAACGGACGCGCGGCTCTCTTGTCGCATCCTTCGCGTTAGTTACTTTTTCCTTCATTTCGTTTGTGACGCTTCGCGAGTTTTCTCGCTTGCGAGGCAAAGCCATTTGCCTGGGATAATGTATTGTCCTAAATGATAAATGTATCTTTCGAGAGTGCCTTAAATTCTGACGGAGTCGTCAGGATTTTCATGAAATTTTAAACAATGCAATTCTTATTTTTGTATTGATCAACGAGCATTATAACTATCCTTTAACCCTAATTTATTTAGAACCTAATTTCAAGTTACTCAGAAATTCAACAGATAGAATGAAAGATATTCGCTACCTAAAGCTATGTGCGTATTTGAGCATGAACGCTAATTATTGTTGAATAATGGAGCTATGCATTTGCGCTATCCATGGATGCAGTCATTATGAGCTAGATACAAATTAATTTGGACACAAACGCTATTGTGCAAAATTAGCAATCGAATTCTCTTAATAATTATAATTATTTCATGTCAGCGTTTATTTGTGACATGTACCAATACCATTGATTCATGTTGGTTAATATCTAGCAAACATTTGATAGAAAAGTAGATAGCACTATAGTCGATAGACTCTTTTTATAGTGCTTTTGACCCTTGTTTCCTGCGTATCTATTACTTTGGCATTTCATATTTTACGTGTTTTTCTCTATATCTCTTGAATCAATAATTATTGTTTGCTCAATAATTTTTATCCGACTTTTTATAAGAAAAAATTTGGAATTAATTATCTCAGATAGAAGATTGTTTAGGAACACAGCGTGTTGTTCTATGCGTGTAACATTCCTCGGCATCGTACCACTGTTCATCCCGCAACAACTCCTATTGTCACAACATAATAGATACATAAAATCGATATTCCATATCCAATACTCGCTCAACGTTCGCCTTTCAACAAAGGATTTCAATGAAATTCAATGAAAATATCACTCGTGCCATTCGAAAAAGAATAACGAATAAGAGGCTTGAGTTGCAATTTGTCGGTCGTACAAAAAATGCTTCGCTGCAAGTCACCAGTCGGCCGATTAATTTTCTGGAGAAACTCGGACGAAAGGCCTCTCGACTGGAGAACGAGAATGGGAATAAAATAAAAGAATTGGAAGCAAACAGTGAGTAGAGGGCTTGGAAAGTCTGGAGCGCGGTTGGGGAGGAGAGGCAGAGGAAGGCATCTCGAGAAGTCAATTGTCAGGCACTGATTGCCCGGAAAGCCGGATGGAGAATCGCGCGCGCAAGTGCAGAGGCGAGGCTAGAAAGAAGAAAGAGAGAGAGAAAAAAGAATGTACCTATATAGTAAAAGAGAAATCTTCACGGAGTGCAGTTGAATGTAAATTCTGATGTACCCAAAGAAATTGTTTGATGGCTAAAACTACGGCCATCACGCGGCGAATACGAGTTTACGCGGCCGTTTATAATAAAAGCGCGTGCACACGTTTGCCTTCCGTTCTGCCACCGATGCGATGGTGCTGCTACAGTGTTTAATGAATGTGCTTTTAATGTAGGCACCGTAATTTCCGGCCCGAATGCCGCCTCTCTCGCGCTCTCGCTTATCAGGCCAAACTTTGATCTTTCACAGCGAGCGCGCTACATTCTTCCTGTGCTGCGCGCTTAGTTTATTGATTACACTTGAATTTGCAAGCTTGTTTAATCCCAACTACTCCGCCATTACATTTTTAATTATTTTCCAAGTTTACTGAAATAGGTTGGCTCATTACGTTACGAGAGAATTAGTAACGGCTATCAGCTGTGAAATTTGAGAGGAAGTTTTATAATATAAAAAATATTCGCGGTAAAAAACGCGGTTTCAAATTTTAACGAGCCACTGGAGATAATTCCTCTGCATAAACATGTTAATTTTGATGAGCGCTTTTAAAATATCTGGTTACATGGTGTAAGTTTTATGAATTTCATTGCATTCACTGTGGATAAAAAGTGACCAGTTATGCGAGTAGTTTGTAAAGTAAGTAGTAGATGTCCCGAAATAGTCAGACACCATTAGTTCAAGAAATGTAGTTCTTCTTAGAATGGATTAAAACGCAATGTTTCTGAAGAACTATTTGCAATCGAATCAAGTAATCTTATTGCATTATTCTGTGGGATATATATAATATATAAATATTATACAAAAAAGTGAATAATTTGTGCGCTACTAATTTTTACATGGTTTTTAATAACGATTCTATTTAAACGTGTAATAACGTAAGGAACTTTTTTACAGTAATTTCATTGTTGAATGAAGCAAGGTACAAAAGATTTTACATGTTCATAAAAATCAAAAATTCAAAATCATATTCTCAAAATTATCATTATTTCAAAATTTTCATTCAACGTTCAAAATTAATTTCAATTTCTTAACACCTTCTTTATTTATTCTTAGAAAACGGAATTCGCTCAAAATGAATATTTATACTTGGTAAATACTAAGATAAACTGTCGACCCGTAAGCTCGCAACAAAGATGATTGTAAGCATGTTTAGAGAGGTGTGATCACAGCGGTCCAGCAGAGTGCATTTTAGTGTCTGCCGTAAAAAGCTTCGCAGCATAGGCGTCGTCCGAGAAAAGCGCGCAAGAAGCTTTGCGTTAGTGCGTTTTAATGCAAGCATAAATTCGTATTCAACGCTGTAGGCGCGTGCTGTATAGCTCTCGTATCGGGGGGTGAGCGCCGAGAGCTTTATTACAAGCCGTAGGCTAGGCGGCAACTGCATCATTTACGCCTTGCGGAACCCTCGCAAGAGAGAGAGAGAGAGAGTGAGAGATACACCTACGTGACAGGCAGATACAATTTTTTCTCTCTCCTTCTTCCCATCCCCATCGCCTCCCCTGCGGCTCCCCGTTAAATTGCAAGAAAGTCGTTCCTTATTTACGAGCAGAGAATTCGCTGGCTCTCGCGTTATCCGATTGCCAGGCAAATCCGCGAGGATTATCCTCCCGGCGATTTCCACGAAAATATGAGAAAGAGCGCGAGTGAGGATGAAACTCTCTCCGTTTTCGCGTATATCGAGAACTTTTTAATCGGGATTCGCCGTAATTGGATGTTACTTCGACTTTTTCAGTTACGCGACTCTACCAAGAGTTAAAGCGAATTAGAGAGGGAGTCGCTGGATTATTGTTAGTGAGTATTCCCGGGAGGGTAAGCGAAGTGATTTTTTTATTTCCTCTTGGAAATAGCTTCAGCTTGCAATTTCAATAAGGCGATTTTTTTTTTCGGAAAGAATAATTCATTCGTTTTGCGTAGTCGCTGCTTGTTGAAAATCGCAGAAATTAATATTTATATTCCGAATAAAAAAAAAATTGCTCGATCCGATTGCGATTATATCCGTACATACATCATATATACATGAAATAATATGCACATACGGGTGTTAGAGCATATAGCGCGCGGTGTATTATGCATTCGACGCTCGATCTGCCGCTTAATATTTCATCAGACTAGAACGTCACTCATACGCTATTGACGCACATAGATTGCAACTCCATCATCGAGAGGCAGATCAGCAGCGAGCGTATAGCAGCGCGCGCAACGCATTCGACGTGTATTTTCCTCGCCTGGCGCAGAGTAATTTTTAATGGAATCAGCGCGCATCGATCACATGCCACGTAACTTTGCTCAAATCCCACGGAAATAAAATGAAATAGACGTGGCGTCCCGGCGCAACAGCGCAGCACTATAAAGCAGCACACGTACGGTTGTAAAAAGAAGAAAAAAAACAGGCTGCATTTCTCTCTCTCTCTCTCTCTCTCTCTCTCTCTCTCTCTTTCTCTGCCGCATATACATATAACTGTACATTTTTCGAAAGCCATCAATCACTCAATGTTTACGAGGCTCCTTCAGCACTGAACTCTGCTCTCGATATAAAAAAAGAGAGAGCAGTATAGCAGCAACAGCAACGAAAAAAAAAGCGCTAAGCTCTCTGCTTTTGCACGTTATGCAAAGCGAAGTTTTGCAAGGTAAAAAAATATTCCAGTGCGTTTATCCAAGTTGGCGCAGCGTGCGCGACAGCTGCGCGTATAAGTGCCGAGCTTTTACGACGCGGCCGACTCGGTATATTAGCGTCTTGCCGTGCGCGCGTGGACTTGTTAAGGGTCCTCTCTCTCGTAATCTGCGTTATTTTTTTTACCAAGGCGCTGTTTGCTTTCTTTTCTCTCCCTCTTTTACGTTATTTCGAAATTGTTTAGCATGACGCTGCTGTGGGCTTGCATGCGCACATACGATTTTTTTTTGCGGTCGTGTTGTTGCAAAGTTTTTTTGTTTCATCGGCAAACTGTTTCGCTTGTTTGAGCGTTCAATCGTAACGAAAAAACGAACGAATACAGACGGTAAATACTTGAAAGTTTATATTTTGCGTACGGTAGTTGTATTGGGTCAAAGGGTTTCGATCAATTTTAATAAATCTTTTAAGGTGAGTTCTTAGCAGCGCGGAAAAACTTGTACTTTGTACAAACGAAAAGAGAAACAACTAATTCCAGCTGAAAATTGGATTAGATTCTTGAAATGCTATTTTCTCCTCAATCCAATTTGTATGAAAATTGCATTTCAGTCTCACTGTTTCCTTTCTTTTTTTCAAATCAAAAGTATTCAATTGAAAGGTCGCGCGCTCCCGCGTGAAAGTGAATTTAAATGCAGATTCAGTCGGAATAGACACAGTGTGCACATTGTAATGCATTTACAAAAACACTATTATTTGCGCATAGTTGAATTACGAAAGATGAGGCTGATATTTGAAGTAATAAGATTTAGATACTATTTGCAGAACTCTGATTTGATTGACTCAATCAAGTTAATTGTTTAATAAACCTATATGCGCTTCAACAAATCGTGATTTCACCAAATTAAATCCATACGCAAATAGATAGTATTTCGTGAAAATAAATCACTCTTTATCTATTTATTCAAGCGATTATATAATGAAATGCACACTGCAAGCGTATTGGGTTTACCGCAGTAGCGATTTTTAATTCAATAACTTGCGGCGCGCTCGCGCTCTAACAATCCGGTGGCGTTTCAATTTAACGGAATTTTTTCAATACACACGCCCCACGGCAATAAATATGATGAAGCACCGATCGAGAGGTATACTACGATGTAATCCGCAGCAAAAAACCTATCGAAAATTTTTAGTACAGTGCGATCGCGCGCGCGAGGCGAGAGAGCTTTACGTGTAAAGGTGAGGGGAGGAATAAGATCGGTTGAATAAAAATAAATAAAATAACGTAGCTATAGGCCAGCGGCGATAAAAGTAAATTAAATGAAAGGCGAACCGTGTAAAACCGAAAGGCCAATTCAGCGCCCTGAGGCCCGACACAAAGCCAAGTTTAAACAGCTAAGCAAACTCACCGACGACGAGCGGTCTCTAAACTCTCTACTCTCTCTCTCTCTCTCTTTTCTCTCGACCGACCAATGCTAGTTTACCTACGCTTGCCTCGCCTCGCCGAGAGAACGAGACTTATAACTTTTTAATCTCTCGGCCGCGTATACCTAGGGATGAGCCACTAGTAGGCACGCGACCCCGTATTAGCTAATTTAATCAAGCCTTATTCATGACTTCATTTTCCATCTTTCGTTTTCTCTCTATCTCTCGGCCGTTTATTTGCTTGGAATCGAGCTTACACTCGAGCTTTTCTCTCTTTTTTTTCTTTCTTTCTTTCTCTCTTTCAGCTGCGTTTGATAGAGCAATTAAATATCGGCTTTTCTGTCTGTGTCAGTGACCTCGATCTCACTTAATTGATGCAATTTGAATGTAAAATGTACTTTGGAAAATGATTTCGACTGTAACAAGGAATTTTCGACACCAATTATTCTTGGATAATGGGATTTTTTTTATCAATACTCGGAAGAAAGCTCGAGTACAAATCGGATTCCCGAAGGGATATTAATTTGAATCGGTATTTTTTGTAGTAATGGTAAATGATTTAATTAAATGATAGTATTTTTTAAGAATTGAAAAATCTTTCATATTTTTTTACACGAATGGAATGTAGAATACGAAACGAAATGAATTTTTTTTCATATGCGATCTATAACTTTCTGCGAAATGTTTTTGTTGGTATTCATTTTACCTCGTATTCAATACGAATTTGTTTTCTCGGAAATATTTTATATGAAACGTTTCTGCCTTTATAGAACTGACATTCGAGCTATTTGTAATTTTACACGGAAATAAATTCAATTACAAACATTTTGCAAATTTAGCTTGAGTATTTTTGCATAGTTAAATCGCGGATGTTTGAGAGAAACAAATTTTGGCTCAAATATTATTACTTTCCTTGCTCGTGTTAACATAATTTTGGAGTTTGTTTAGAAATCAAAATTGTTGTAGCGGAAATATCTACTTGGATCTTTTCAAGCATTTATTTCCAGATTTCATCTGTAATTAAATGCTCGAAAGCATACAAGAAGCGTAATTATTTCATAACTGGAATTTTCGTATTTAAACAAACTCAAACATTTGGCACTATTTCTACGAATGCTATTACGTAACTTAAAATTCTTGGAAATCAAGACTTTCTTCCATTCGCTGAGATTGACAATTTTATATTTTAACCAAAAAAAAAAATGGCAGTTATAGTTTGGCAAGAATATTTTTGTATTTCAGCAAGCAAGATGTTGATAGCGGTCGGTCCAACTGAGAATTCGCGACGTGTTGTGATTTTATACTAAAATAAAGTTATTCCATCAAAACTTTGCCAGTTTAAAATGTATACGCACGAGTTTCGGCGCACCACCGGCGCGCAGCGAGAGTCAAGATATACCGCGAGAAATCGCGAGTAATATTTACGAAACCAATTATTTCCAGCGAGCGTAACAAGTCGAAAATATTTCATTTGAAATATATGCCACGCGCATCTTCAACGGCTATGGCTATGCAAAGAATGCAGTGTATTTTTATGCATAACAGAGCACACAGCATCGAGATGAATGTATTATGCCTCTTCCATGTTTATTCGCGGAAACCAGCACTGAGAAAACTTACTCTGCTCGCTGTATCTTTAGAGAGGGAAAAGAGGAAGTAACTACTTTGCCTGCGCAGCTTCGCGGTGAAAACGCGAGCGCGCATTAATCATGCAAGAATCGTTGAGTACGTATACACACTTTTGATTTATTCGCTCTTTTCGAAAGTTTTCGAATAAAAATCGTGTTCCTGAGCGATAAATGGCGTGAAAACGAATCTTCCGACTTGGCGATGAAATTCAATCATTCTTAGTTTGCACTCATTTTTCATAAATAATCGAATTGAACGTAACCATACGTATCGAACTTTCAAACGTATAATTTTCATTTGGAAGAAAAGCTGAAAAGCATATATTGTGACGTCCATTTATGGAATAAAATATAAATATGAAATAAAAATAACGATCTACGGAACTCCAGTCTCAAGAGCAACCAATCAGTGTCCTAAAGGCTTAGTATTTATCGATAAAAAGATAATTTCACTCAAATGAGCTTTCCACTGATTACGAAAAAAATTCGCGAAAAAGCAGTTTCACGACAGATTGAATATTCATTGCGAATTATTCGACTGTAATATTCCCACTGAACGTTGACAACATGCTGGCCATTATTAATGCATAAAATTGATCCTGATTAGATAGTGCAGCGAAAAGCTCCATATAATGGGGATGAATATCACATCCCATTGAACTTGAATCGAATAGCTGATGAAGTGATACAACGGCTGACCGCATCGACATATAACATCAAAGTGAAGCCAATGAGCTGCTTTGATTTAGGCTCAGCTACACGCGCACACAGACGGTGTGTTTGGGCTATAATGGCACTAATGAGAAGTGCTGTGATCGTTAATGAATATGCATCAAAGAAAATCAATGAGGCTAAAGTAATGACACTTCAATAGACATAATAGCCTCGGCTACTCTCGTCCGTTAGCTCGAGCAATATCCGTAGATCCCAAACAATCTCGACGAGCGAGGCGAAGTTGAGTAATTTTCATGGGTTGCCCGCGCACTCGCAACTGTAGAACTGCTTTATACCTATACCACCACTATCACCACCACCGAGACGCGGGCGTCCGGACGTGTTCCTCTGCTACTACCTCGTCTGTGCATCTCAAAGCCACACGCGGATAAAGGACGAGTGATAGAGAGCGACTTGCTAAAGGCTCACGTAGGTATATAAGCCACGGTGGAGCTCTTTAATTCAACCGCATACATTCGACCTAAATCCGACTGCGACGACGACGACGACGACGAGGTGGCGAGCTGTGAATGTTATTGGCCATTTGTTGGAAAAACACGTGGCCCTTTGCTAGCCAAAAATAAATATACGCTACGTATACTACCACACGTTCCATTTCCAAAAAAAAAAAAAATAAAAAATCGTATGAGCTCGATATTTTTTTAACGCCTTTTTATCCCACGTCGCTGCTGCTACTGCTGCCATTGCCCGACGTTTGTTTGAGCGGACGTTACGCCCCGCTACACTTTTCATGAATAACAATTGGATCTCTCTCTCTCACGTGTGTTGTGCAGCTGCGGCCTTGCGTCCAGGCTGGGCTATGGCTTAGATAAACAACTTGTAATTGGGGCTGTTGTTTGACGTGCGCTCGCGCGCTCTCTTGCCTACATGGCAAATATTATTTACGAAGTATCAGTATACTCGGCTGGTATTTTTTTTTTTATTTTTCGGCCGACCTTTCCCTGCTAATTATTCGGGGTTTTATATTCGGTTGTTACATGCGTGACCGCTTTTTCTTTTTCTTTTTGATATTTGCTACACCGACCGTATTATAATTTAATTTAAGTGCGTAAATGCGTAAATAAATTTCGTTTTATTGCTGTGTGTTAAAACTATAATGCAACACGGCAAAATTTATACGATTTTGATTTCTCTCGTAAATGAAATGAAACGTGAAAATTGCCAGCGTGGCGCAATTTTGAGAGCGAGCCATTAATACCGTGTATTATAATTTACACGATGATAATAGTAACAGGTGCGTCATATCGCGAGCATCCGAAATAATCTATATTTTCAACGGCTTGTCGATGTATAATATATATGCGAAAGAAATTGTGCTTTATTCGCGTACTATATAATTTTTTACTTTACAACGACTGTGAGTTTCCAAGAGCTTTCGATGAATGTACAAGACTGATTGCTAGAACGTGATTAATAGAATCTTGATTATATTCTATATACATCATCGAGAGAAAAGATAGTAATTTGCAGCAGCGTGACAGCTAGTGCAAGCTAGTTGAGCACGGTGCTTTTCCATTTCCTCGACGTCAGAAATACAATGGGATCCCGCGGTAACGTACAGTTCAATCATAGTCTCGCGCGGCGCTCTACGAATCATATTTATTCTGTCAAGTCGTTGAGCGCGCCAGCAGTATAGCAGCTTTTTTTTTTTTTTGTATATACCGAGGCGACGTCTATACTCGCATGTCGGGCAACGACGGCCGGCTGCAGACGCCTGCAGACTTTGTCCCAATAGGCCTTGTATAGCATTTTTCTCGGTGTTCAGGCGACGGAAATTGAATGAGCACCTTTGAAAATTGGCGACTGAAAGAGATCCAATTTGTTTGACCGCCACTTGCTATATGTACACACGCACATACATATAGGTATGTGCACATCGATCGAGGGGCCGATAAGGGAGTGCTAGCAGCACCAGTAGCAGCGAAAGCTCGAAGAAAGAGAGTTAAAGAAAAAGTACGAGAAGGCCTCTCGTAATAAACGTCACTCGGCTGTCGAATATTTCAACGAATTCAATTTCGGAGTCGCATGCTTCTCACGACCAGACACACTCACACGTTTATATAGGCGAATCGAAAAGGCCCAATCTCTTACCACGGCGCGATCGGAATTTTTATATGATGCAGGGAATCGTTCGTATAAAGGTTGGACGCACGTTTCTAGAGATGCATCACGCGTCGTCGTCGTCGTCCTGGTATAGTCTCGAGCTTTGCCGCCGCCGCTGGGTAAGCAAGCGCAAAGTTTCGCGATGATTCGCTATTGATGAATTTTCTGTTTTTGAAAGCTTTTCCCAATAATTCTGTTTTCTTCGTCGAATATACGTGCCGTTGGAATATTTTTATATTTGTATTTCATACGCGGCTGCTATTGCTGCTGCTGTCGTTTGTTCAATCAACGCTGTTGAAAAACGACATTGTTCGACGAGCTTTTGCTTTTATAATCTCTGGCCGGAGGGAGGAGCGGAGGAGGAAGCTTGTTTTGAAAAAATTGATGGACAATGGATATTTTTATTGATAGACGGGTGTGCTTTT
Source organism: Galeopsomyia nigrocyanea (assembly GCA_035047105.1). Lineage (NCBI taxonomy): Eukaryota > Metazoa > Arthropoda > Insecta > Hymenoptera > Eulophidae > Galeopsomyia > Galeopsomyia nigrocyanea. The sequence goes on along the minus strand of JAWWMK010052749.1, from coordinate 24,765 downwards.
ACTGAATTTCTACAGTATCGTATTGAAAACAATAATAGCGTTTCTGTGAATACAAATATCAATTTATTTCACTACAGCGATGCTGGGATTCCAATCACATTATAGGAACTTCTGCGAAACCTTTCAAAAGAATATTTTAGTAGTCATCCATCAAACGCACAATAGTGTGGCGCTTTGAATGAAATGCCAAACATTCGAAAGTAAAAAATAGTTCGCGTTGCTTGTTTCTACGAAAAATGCAGTTCTAAATTCGCTGGGTTCTTTAAAAAAAAATTTCCACTCATTATAAGAAATTCTGTTGTTCAATTAGGAAATTTTTTTTTTAAATCCAGCAAATTTAAGGGTATATTTTATTGTGAAGTAGGAATTTAATTCGAATCTATTCGTTCTACATACGAAAAATATAGATATTTTTAAGCAGAAATCAATTAGTCAACAAGTGTCAAGACAGAGATTTTTTCGTGAATTTTAGTTAACAACAAAACCGTTAAATGAAAATAGCTATAACTTTATATCACGAAAGTTTCGTGACGAAACCCATATAAAATGCAGTTTTATGGGATCTAGAATAAGCAAAGAAAATTTTTTTCCCTTGGGCTTCCGAACGCGTTTCTCATGTTATTCCAAGGTATATAGTGACAAAAAATTCTCGTGAAAATTAGAAAAGTTTGCAAGAACTATTTCTTCGGCACTTTCACACTAAAATCAAATGGACTTTTTCATAAACGTCTTTTTTTCAAATGCTGATTTCTTGGCTTTTGAGACCACCAGAAACATTTTTGACCAGTCAAAATTAGAGCAAAAAAGTTTCGTTTAACAATAATTATTCTGTAAAAATTTATCAACAAAGTATTTCAATTTTCAGTTGGTTAATAATATTGAAAAAATGCCAAAATGAAGTAGTTCCTACGGACTTTTCTAATGTTCACGAGCATTTTCCGTCACTATATATCTCAAGTAAGAAGTGGAAACAGGTCCGAAAACCCCCGAGCAAAATAAAAAACTTTTGCTATTCTAGACCCCATAAAACTGGTTTTATTTAACGGGTTTCGTCCTATATTTTTACTTGTTAGTTCAACATGAGTTCTGAGGCATATATACACTAATAACGTATTTTACAAAGATTTTAACAAAATCAGCAACAATTTACTTGTATACAACCATGAACATTGTAACAACATCAAAAATGCAGGAGAAGGTAAAAATTCTATGAATATATGAGAGTTTATTCATTCGACTGTCGACTATCAATTGTCGAGATAAAACTTGAAAAATTCATCGAAATTCCGGGGGGGGGGGGGGGTAGCAGATAGAACAAAAAAAAATTTATTCAGCGAGCGTGCAGAGCAGCACACAGAAGTTCTTTAGCATAAATACACCCTAGCTGCGCGCCACCTTATTTTTCCTCGGGAGGAGAGACATAAATTCCCAAACTGCCCCCGCGATAAATTTGTTAGGCGTTGAGTATGCCCAAGCTGTCGCAGTCTTTTCAATCGACCTCCAGCGCCAAGAAGACTTCTCACATTCATCTCCGCGCGTATGTGTTCTATATATACCACCAAGTCACGATTTTTGCGCTTCTCCTTTATTATCTCTCGCGCGGCAGTTTGTGTATGCACCGTGCTTGCCTCTCTCTCTCTCTCTCTCTCTCTCTCTCTCTCTCTCTCTCTCTCTCTCTCTCTCTCTCTCTCTCTCTCTCTCTCTCTTTCCCCTCGAGAAAGCTACATCGCAGGATGAGGATTTCGATTTGGGTTATAGACGGTTTTACGTTTGCTTTTTAGATGTCATAAACTTCCCTCCGGATTTTGGTCCTCGGCGCGAGCGCCCCGATGACGAAGCTTGTGGAACACATTTTCAGACGCGCTCGCTACGACCGCAAGCTTCGGAAACATCTTTTTACCGTTTTTACTGCCTTCGTCTTTTATATATATCTACGCCATGCTTTCTTTCGATCTTAAACTTCGCCTGTGCCTTTTGATGTAGAGAAGAAGAGTATCAACTGTGAATATACTTCTTTTTGCTCGAGCATTTATGTTTTAAAAAAATTTCTGGCAATTTAACGAATATTTTTTTTTTCATTTGTTTCTCGTCCAATTCCAAAAGAAATTATCGTACGAAAAATATATGGTCCCACGTTGACCTGTCAGTGTCATTTATACGTCATATCCGTTTTTCACTTTTATTTTTGCAACCATTGATGTACATTTACGTAATGGAATACACGAATTTATCATGTAACCGCTGTGGTTCCATTATATAATTCAGCTCGTAATTCAGTCTAAGAGGATCAAGAGTTTTTTTTCGTTGTGCAAAACATATTTCATATAAAGTGTTTCTTTGAAATACACTGTTTATGAAATTCTCTTGAAAGCAGCTAAAGTCCGTGAATAATTTTTCATTTTCACTCAGCGCCAAAGATTATCTCCGAAGTACTTTTTACAAAAAGAAAGAGATTATTACAAAAGCCATTTCCATAACAACATTAATAGAGAATTCATAGATTGACGCGCGGTTTCAACGACAATTGGAGCCGATAAGAGTATCCGCAGTAAAGGGTACGAGAGAATGCTCGTAGTCGCGCAGAACTTTAATGAGTATCTCATTAAGATTGAAGAATAATAGAAGCCATCGATGCCATATCCCAATTCCGGGCGAGCTCCACTTTAATCAAGACACTTGCTCCAAATTTCTCTCCTCCGAACTCTCTCGATCTCTCGCACAAAGAGCCGCAATGGGATAATGAGATCCTGAACCACCAGAGGTTGATTGAAAAAGTACAAAGCCATTATATAATCGCGATTGTAAATATATAGTCTCTCACGCACGTCTCCTCGCAGCGAGGAGACTACGTTCCCTCGATAATAGTATATAGTAGGCCAAATCCTCTGGGACATCCGACTGTCATCCAGGGAAGCTTCGAGCCACATGGTATGCACAGTCGGTATACGCAGCGAGTCTCGCGGTGAATATCCTGATTTTCGCGGTTGTTTGAGTTTGACGCTTAATTCGTGGCCTCATTGTTTAAAACTCAATCTTTAACTTTCTTTGGACCAAAGGACCCACTTGCCTTTGTCTCAGGTACGCTCGAATTCGCAAGGTAAGGATGTTTGAGCGCTATAGAGTCCGGATTATAAACCCTTCGACGGCATCAAAGAGACGATTGCTCGACGATCGTCGTTGCTGCTGCTGCATGCAAGTTTAGTGGAAACTGTGCTCAGAGTGGATTACGAGCTCTGTGGCGCTCCTGCATTTGGCAGCAGCTTCACTCGTGTCCTCCTATAGGCTGGAAATTTGATTGAAAACCGCCTCGATTGAAATTTATAGTCGACAATATTCGCGAGGCGATCGACAGATTATAACGTGGAGAAAGGCGAAGAAACGTTAATTCTCGAACGACCATCAACATTTGATATCTCTCGTGAAATTTTCACGCGACGTATAGATACGAGTTTTCTGTTATTTGTGTGTGAGAGAGAGAGAGAGGGGAAAAGAACAGTATTTGTCAACGAGCGATAAAGCTTGCGGCTCTTAGAAAGGAAAAAAAAGGTAAAGCTTACACACATACGACAAAAGAGGATCTATCGTCGAAGGGGAGGGAGGGAGAGCCGATTGTCAATGTCCAGCGAAGCGTAAAAATGGTAGATACGCAACGTAGACACACACACACACACACACACACACACACACACACACACACACACACACACACACACACACACACACACACACATTTTTCAAAAGCGAAGCTCGGGCATCACAATAACCGTCAGGTTTATCCTCGATTGCTCAATTTATCAAAGCTCGTCGCCTCGCCTCGCCTCGTGAAATCAACTCTCGCTTGCAAGCGCGGCGCTATATACGCGAAGAGAAACTCCGCGCTCACGCGGATGCCTAATCGCATTTACGTCGTGCTATATGCTATACAGAGAGAGAGAGAGAGAGAGAGAGAGAGAGAGAGAGAGAGAGAGCAAGAAAAATATGCAGGCGCCGTATGATTGATCGCTTTTGAATTTAGAGATGCGCGCTGCTCGAGTTCGACGAAGCGGCAGCGGGAATGGGGGGTGGTGGTGGTGGTGGCATCGATCCTCTCTTCTTTCTGCCGCTCGGCGCTCTGGTGGGATTCAAATTTTTCTTTCGCGAGCTAGCGGAATCAACGGGCCCGGCCCGCATATACTACTATAACGTATATATATCGAGGCAGAAAGGCAACGAGAGAGAAAGAGAGAGAGAGAGGCTTGATCGATGGCGGTGTGAAATTGGCAATGTGCTCAGTCTGCGACCGCTCGCTCGCTCTATACCTCGGCGCATTTTGTTGGCGGCTGCATTATCCAATCCACCCACGATCCCTCCCTTCCCTCTCGACAACGACTCCCTCTCTCTCTCTCTCTCACTCTCTCTCTTCTGGGCTTCTCGACGTATAATTAAATTCGGCTCTCTTCTTCTTCTTTTTTTTTGTTATTCTCGTGGCTTGCCTGCCTATACCGCCTGCTGCTGCTACTGCTTTTCTGTCCGCGCGTTTTGTGTGTCCTCGGCTCTTGCGGACGATAGATTGAGCTTTTCAAGACTGATCTGCCTCGCTTGGTTATATACATGAGGGAATTTACGTGTCTTTCTTTTTTAAGTCGATTGCCTTTCTCGATTGTTGATGTGATTTATCGCACGAGTATTTTTTGTTAATTACTAATTATTAATCATGTTGTTTTACATAAGGTACCTCTACCCTATTGCGCCATCTACCCAAATACGGCACTTGCTCTTATTTCATATGCACGCTTGCTACAGAGGTACGCCACGGTGACATTATGTTTGTACTGTTAATTAATGAAAGTTCCAATGATTTAAATCATCTCCTGATATGAAATTTGTTTTACACGAGGTCGTTTATGCTCTGGATGAGCAAATTTTCCATCTCTCCGAAATTCTTGTGGACGAATATGTGTCATTTTAACTAGTCTAATACACCTAAACATAAAATTGCGACATACCGTTCGATTCGTCTTCTTTTGCTCTTTCCAAAGCACTCATCAGAATTTCTGGCAGCGCACAAGTAAGCCAAATGCCGACCGTATTACTATTTTCATTCGATTCCACCCAATAACGCCACTTTCAAAAATCCTATACAAACGATGGCTCAAAATTTCAATTTCATTTTTTTAAATACAGTTTTGCATTTCTTTGTTCAAATAAAGAAACGCAAACGTAAAAGGACTCGAGAAAAATTCATTTCCATCAATTATCAATGTATGTACAACGGTCAATTTCTAGTTGATTTTTTAAATCAGTGTTAATTAATAATTAAGACATTACTACATAATTATCGTATGAAAATAGCACATCTTCATGATAAATGTTGATACCGAAACTTATTTTTCAGTATCAAACATTAGTTTCACCTGCCAGAATACTTGTTTCTCGAAGTGGCACAATTGGGTATACTAACTTTTTTACACCAAAAATAAGTTGTTCGCTTCAAAGTGTTGTAACTCTGGTTAGACTTCACCAAATTAATCGTGCGAGGCATCATTTTAAAGGGTGAACGGGCAGCTTTCAAATGACGTACGTTGAAAAATTTGCTCGGCGTAAAAAGTTATGGCGATTTGAAATCTTAGTGGCGCAATTGAGTAGACATACCTTACAATACCCGAGTATATACATCATCAAATAAAATAATATTAATGTAATTGGCACACTATTGTTAAATATTGGTTAAAAAACAAAAACGTGATTTAGAATGTACACGAGCATCACGAAAGTATCTTGAGTTGTAGAATTAAAGTGATTTCCAAATGATCATGCAGAGGTGCATTTCACAAAGCACGTCGTCGCCGTGAACATGCACACTCCGCAGAGAGAGAGAGAGAGAGAGAGAGAGAGAGAGAGAGAGAGAGAGAGAGAGAGGGAGGGAGGGAGAGAGGGTAAAGTGAATTCAGATCCCGGCATGTATGCGCGCTCGTAGGGTGGTAAATGAAACGCATACACGTATAACCGCGGCAGCCTCGCGCAGTGCAATGTACGTAGGCAAGTCCGTGAATGTTAGCTCTGTCTCTCTCTCTCGCTCTCACTGGTCCCCGTCGTGTTGTTGAGCTTGCGACCCCCGCGTGTGTATATGTATCTCAGCGGGTCGCCAGACCGAAATCTAGAAGGCCTGACAGATTAATTGAGATTACTGACCGCGCGCTCTACGCTCTGCTCTGCTCTCCGAGATTCACTTGTAAACACCGCGTTAACTCAACTTGTTGTTATTCCCTCTCGCGCTTGCTTTCGTTTACTTTGGGTGTTTTTTTTTTCGTTGCCTATTTCACGCTACACTTTTATTTGTATTGCCATACCACTTTTTACTTTTCAGTATAGTTTTTTGGGATTTCCGTGCGCGGTGACGGTTTATTTTTATTTCCGCGATCGTATAAGCTTTCGGATGTACGTCGAGCTTACTTGACTAGTTAGGAAAAAAAATTTTTTTTTACCTTCCGGTTACCTATGACAAGTTTACGCGAGCGATGGGATGTAAAAAATTCACGGTGCTCTTCTGCAAATTTAATGTGTACGCGTTCGTGCGACACGTATTTCTACCACGTTAAAATAAAAATGTGAAAAATGTTGAAATTAAACGCTAAAATCCTGTTCGCTTTATTCGCGGTTTAATTATTTAATTCTGTCGACGCATTAGCATTTACATGGGAAAAGCTTGATTCGCAAAAAAAAAAGTAATAATTCGTCCAAAAAACCCTACAATTTTTACGACGTCTTAAAAAAAAGAGGAGACACTTTAAAAGAAGGAAATTCCATGTGAATGAAACTCCCTTTGACGGAGGGGACGTGAAAAAAAAATATTTACCCTCGCCACACGTTAATCACGAGGGAAAGTTCGTTCATTAAAATATTGTAAAGACGCGCGGCCGGAGAAACTGTGCATCGTCACTTGAGCCTCTCTAACAAAAAGGAAGGCGAGAGAAAAATAAGAAAAGAGCGTGGCGGTGCGCGCGAAGAGAAATTTCCTCTTTTGAACTTGCGCGCAGAACCGGTATAGTATGAAGAGGGTTAAGAAAAGTAAAAGTATCGCCCTCGTTTGCACCTCTGCACGCGAGCAAATAAAAAAAATATATCTATATACATATAACGAGAGCGAGTAGCGAGCAAAGGAAATGCTCGGCGTAGTAGCGTCAAGCGCTATAGGGAATATGAATAATTTCGTCGGCTGAACGTAGGTATACAAACGCACACACTCGGAGTAGTCTTGCTCTCGAGTGAAGTAGTGGAGTATACGTACATTTAACGTGGAAAACAACGCCACGGCTCGAGAGAGAGAGAGAGAGAGGATTAAAGGGCGACGCGTCGTAACGCGACGCAAATCCACCAATAAATCAGGCCCTACACTACTACTAACTACTACTACTACTACTCTGCTTGCCTGAGAAAGACTTTTTTTCTCACGCGGGAGTAAGTAAGGAAGATAGAACCGGAAGAGCTTGGAGCTTGAAGTAACATCTGCGAATTAATCTGAGTAGGGAAAGAGAGATGAGGTGTACAGCGGGGGGAGAGCCGCGAGCGTCGCGGCTGGAATTATTAATTGCGTTTTAATTTGCTGGCTGGCACCGCTCTCGTGGCCAACAACAAAATAAAAAAAAATAAACGAGGTGTAATTCGCGTAAGCGAGCTAGGAGGAGGGTGAAAGAATTATCGCTTGCTCTATCCAAGTTTGGGAGCTTTATTAAAGCACTAAATCCTCGGCGAGTACATTTTTTTTATCGCGACGCTTTTTGATTCGCGACGACGACGACGACGACGACGCTATACTGCACTTGTGTGTCTCGGCAAACGACCCGAGTCTATGAATCGCTCGCTATATTTAGCTGGAAAACCATCTCTGTAATGTGTGTGTGTGTGCATGTGTGTGCGAGTAATATATATCGAGGCGAGATTCACCTCGTACTTTTCAACTACAGCTCGCTTTTTTTTTTGTTCTGCTGACCTATCCGCCACCAGCCGCTGATTGAAGACTTAATTAAAAGTTTTTACGGTATATATCATAAATTAGCTCGAGTGCACGCCAAACAACGTGGATTTTTATCAAGAAAAAAGTACGCTTTTGCCGTATAAGAGAGAAAGGTCGTAAGTAACTTGAATTGTTATTGTTAGTGAATGTTGCTCTGAGTAAACTACTTTCACTGATTATACTTTTTTTCCAGCAGAAAAGAAAAATATTTTCCTTTGCGAGATGATGTTATTATCATTGTTATCAGAGCGCGAATGTCGCGTTCGCGTTTTCATCAACGAACTCTCGCGATGAAAATTCATTACACATGCAATCACTAGCCTTTGACAATTTTCAAATTGGAATGGTAATTTTTTTTTTCATTATCCATTCAAGGATTCACCTTCTTTGAGGCAAGAAATTTTTTCAACGCAATTTTTTTTTATGGTCCTCATAACTTCACTGTCCACCGCAAAATCCATTTACCATGCAGAAAAAACAATCTACAAAATAATTTCATCGTAAATTTGACGAAGAGATTCTCTCGAAAAAAAAAATTAGGTCGCCACGCGGAAAACAGCAACGAAGCGCAGAAAAGAAAATATTTCGAAAAGACAAAATCGATTGGGAACTCGAAAACATCGAGCGCGCATACCCGAGCGGATATCATTGTATCTTTTCGGCACGAAACAAAAAAGAAATTTTGAAATTCGAGTAAGTCTTCTCTCGAAGCATGAAATATAATTTCGCCACTGAAAATAGCTGTATCCCTCATAGTATAGTTGTCTAGTATCTTAGTCTTAGCTATAATCGCCAGGTGAGCATAAGTAATCTAATCTGCGCAAGCTTAGGTTCAGTGGTTCACCCGCAGCTAACGTTGCATATCTGACACTCGTGCATCTTGCGAGCCATGACGGGATAAGGGCCGGAGAAACACGCCATGTCTACAACTGCCGGACGATCTTTATCCGATAATTGCTTGCTCTAATAATGCATATTTGCCAATAGTTAAAAATTTGATAGCAACAAATTATCAAAAGCTCATTTGCACATCCTACTCGCGAACTAATTCCACGTCTCAAACAAAGCAGCTCTGGGATCAGTTTCAAAGTAAACATTCGATGCCCGGGCAATTATTGTCGCGCATAAATCTGGCGGTTATTTTTCTCGCTCGCTCGCGTACAGCAGTTGCCAAAAATCCCTCTCGAGTTAAGCGTTTGATGAATTAGGCGTTATTCATAGACCATCTTAATTACACGCATCGTGCGCTGCCAACGAGCTTGCCGAGGCTTACAGCGGCAAGGCTTCGGCGAGCTGATACGCGAAGCTCGCGCGGGCGTATAACCTGTCGCCTTTAATCACGCCTTGAATTATTTCATTGGATTTACGCGCGCCGCGTCGCGCGTCTGCTTTCTGCCTCTTTTTATCTTCACACCCTACTACGTGCTCCTCTTTACACACGTTTTCGCAGGCGCGCTAATTCGCGGTAAATTTTCTCGGAAAAATCCGCAGAGAGCGGAATCTGGTGTATGCGTGTTACCGCCACTGCTCAACAGCTGCTGCTATACGCGAACATCCATCAAAGATTCATCTCGGGCCGTGACCCATCGTTGCGCAGATTCATTTTAATACTCTCGTCTATCGGTAAAATTGATTGTCGAGTTTATGCTACCGCGCGCGCTCGCGGATTATTTCCATACGCTTTTCATACTTTGATGTACGAGTTTAATGCGGCGATCGAGTCAGCTTATTGTTAAATTTTAATTAATTGAAAAAAAAAAGTTTTTACAGAAAGGCTGATGGCACTTTTCGGGTATGTCGAACGAAATTGTGGTTCGGAACAGCTATCAAAGAACGATTGTATTTTATCAGTTCAGATATGACAATTGATCCTGTTCACAAATGTTTTTTAATTTATTTCGCCCAAAGCGATAGTTTCATTTTAACTCGCAAAATAAATTTCCATTCGAGAAATGTATTGTGTGAGAAATATCATACACGATAATTCATGCAAAATCTTTACTTTTTGTTTTACATTTTTCATTTGCGCGCTAAACAATGGAACTCAATCGCAGTGTACACAACAATCACGTGTCACCAAATATATAGCTATCAATTTTCCCGATCAGTCACAAGAGTTTCAATAACAGTGTAAATAGCTGTACGCTTTTGACGCATCGAGACGAAGCCAAAGTCGATAGCATGCGGGTAACCAAGGACTTATATTTATATTTGAATTTTCATGAGTACATGCATCTCTGAGGTAGCGAGAGAGAGATAGAGAGAGAGAGAGAGAGAGAGAGAGAGAGAGAGAGAGAGAGATAGAGAGAACCGACGGCACGTAGCGCAAACAGTAGGTACGCAGGCAAATATTTATCAACGACTTCATCATGAGCGCGCGTGCAACTTTATATTTCAATTTTCCAGAAACCCGTGTCGCGTCGCGGTTATATACATCGCGGGAGTTGCAGGCGCGCGCGCACGTAAAACTCGGCTATTACACAAACATAGAAGATCAAATACACGAGCACGAAACGGAGTAGAAAAGAGTCGTACATAATAGAATGAGAGAAGAAGAAGAAAAAAAAGGAAAGAATTCAAATGAGAGATAAAACGACAAGCTACGTGCTCTATAAAGCGCAAGCAAAGCCAATCGGCGGCGCCGCGCGCTAGGCGTTACGATCCGATATTGCTGTGCAGGCGAAACGCACACTTAATCATTTTATCACGAGTTGGTGCTATATAGTACTCGGTATAGTACAATGCTCCCTTGTCGCGCGCGGACTCGGATAAAAAGTAGAAAGAGAGAGAGAGAGAGAGAGAAAATTTCCTCGGAGCTCGTTCAATAAAGTCGGAATGCCTGAACGCTCATTAACGAGGACTGCCGACGTGGAACGCCATAATGGCGCTTAACGCTCTGCGTTAAAGTGTTACGAATGCGTTACGCGTGCTGTTCTCTATCTCGAATATCGCGACCGCGATGTACTCTCTCAAGGGAAGGCTTCGACGAATGATAGCTACCGCAGAATGTGCGCGAGCCTCCACGAGAATTGATCAATGATAGATGGCTATTGCTTTTGTTGAATAAATTATACGCGCCTCGAATGCTCTGAATTCTTGGCTGAGCTTTGATTTTTTTTTCTTTTCGTTCTTTTTCTCCAGAGCGGCTTCCTTGTTGGAGATTTAAGGGCTTACGAGTCAGCGAAAAACTTTATGGAGTAGATTTTAAACATCGGATAGTAAAGAGTTTTTTTTCGTCTCTCTCTCTCTCTCTCTCTCTCTCTGAATTTGCGATGCTTCGAATTGATCTGACAGGAGTTTCACGAAATAAATTGTAAGGGCAAAATGAGTTTGCAGCTACTATATATTTCACTATTTTTTTCATTCTTTGCACGATTTCGAGAAAAGCGCTGAAAGAATATGAATTTACGAGGGTTTTCATTCTCTTCGTTATTGAATTTTGAAAAAGAAATTATTTGATGAAAAATGTTGAAGACGGGGGCAGCGTGGAGAATTAAATAACGAGATCAATTAGATTTTTCTCGCTGAAAGTGCTTTAGTGATCTCTTTTGAATCGTGCGCGGAAAGAAAATGTTTTTTTTTGTACTTGAAATGCACGCGATATTGGCATGTTGTATTTTTATTGACTGCAAGGGCGTGAAAGATTTGATGTGTGGTTTTAAGAAGTAATATAGTTATTTTTATGAATTGCTTTCTGGCAAGTGTATTCTGATTTTATAATTATATAAGTCATTGTTTAGTTATGATTCAAAATGACTTAGTTATTATTTATCGGATATAAACATTTTCAGCAATCAATATTTATATGACCCACATTAGTTTTCTTACTTGCTTTATTTGTCTAAATCGAAGTTCTAAATAAGCTAAATGCTTGTTTACTAGTTGAGATCAATCTTTAAAACACTCGTAAATAACGTAGACTTATTTAGCATGTTGAGATAAGGACAATCTATTTTAGATCCCAGCGGAGTAATCTGATGGAGAGGCGGGTATCCTAAACGTTCAAGTTCTTTAATGGGCTCTCATACATCTATTGTGTCTTTTTTTTCTTTTAAACTTTTACAATTTCATGCGCAATACATGTAGAATTTATGTTGAAAGTGTAGAGAGATAAATTCCAATTGATTATTTATAAATTAATGATGACAATCAACGAGAAAAGATTGTAAGTTTAACTGTTAATGAATTGTAAATAATCAACATCAATTCAAACATCTTTTGCAATGGATAATTACTTTCTTTCAGAATAATATTAATTAATACGTAGAGATTTACATATAGTTTATTAAAACTCTAACAAGCATATGTACTGACAATAAAAACACTCGTAGTGCTTGTCGGTTACGCGCTTAATTAAAAAGAAACAGTTGCCGTCGTCATTACGAAGGCAAAATGCTTTATTACGCCGACCTTAATTAAAATCAAGCCTCGGTAAAAATATATGTAGTTCTGAATTAATTGTATTGTTACACGAAGAAAAAGTCTTTGCTCATCGATGCAGCACGCAAACAGACCTTTTTCGCGCGTTTTTATTTTTCATCGAATAACATTTAACATCATAATAACTTCTCTCCACGCGCGCGATAACCGAAGCGTAAAATTGAACGAACCAGAGGATAATGGCTACGAACATTTCGTGCACGGTTAAACATATTATTACAGCGCGAGGGTCAGCTACAGTTAAATTTATTAATTTCGTCAGCGCGTACGTTTCCGAGCGAGCATAGGTCTAGCTTCTCGTTCAAACATCCTAATAGAATTCAATCTCCGTTGATCGCGAAATGAAATTCTGATTTATACAGCGAGTATTCAATAACCATAATTCAAGCACCATTAACATACCTCGGGGTAGAATAGAAATGAAAGACAAACGCGCGGGCGGTTCGGCGAACTAAAAAAAAATTTCAGACGTCCATTCGAAATTTCGCCTTGACACTCAAAGAAAATTACAAAAACTCACAAGATTATTTCTTTGAAAATTTGCGCAAAATTTTGGTCAAAGCACAAATTTTCGCGGTATTTTCACACATTGGCGGATGAAACATTAAAAAAAGTAAGAAACAACGCCTACCGTGTTTGGGGTACTGCGACGAGTAGTGTTGATGATTGCTGGCTGGATGCTGTTGCTGATGATGATGTTGCGACTGAGCTGCAGCAGCAGCAGCGGCAGCAGCAGCAGCAGCAGCAACGGCCGCAAGCGGATCCGGTTGAATAGGCTCGTCGTCGGCGACGACCTCCATGCTGGCGACAAGGGCGGCCCTGAGTTCACGGGCCCTCACTGTCCTGCCGGCCGCTGCGGCGGAAGTCCGACGTCCCCGGCGCCGGCGACGGCCGCAACGTCCGGCTACGCTCGCCCGGTTCGCGCCGATCGCGAACTTATAATTGATCTCAAACAAATAACTTCAGCGCCACTCGTTCGTTCTCGGTCGATCGGCGACGGCGACGACGGCGAGGCTGAACACTTGGACTGCACTGGAGAGCGAACGTCGCGCCGAGAACGCACGTGTGCGCGTAAAATGCTGCTGCTGCTGCTGCCTCGCGTCGCGTCGCCTATATGTGTATACTCTGTCACACTGCGCGCGTATATGTATGCTATCCTCGGGATTTTGCAAGCACCGGCCACGGCTGCCAGGCTCGGACTGCTGACGCTCTTTCTCTCTCTCACCCTCCCGCACCTATTCCTCCCCCTGCTGCTGCTGCTCTCTGCTCTCGCCCGCCTCCCGCCTCGCGCTACTGCTTGTGGCGCAAGCGCAACGTTATCGTAACGCACCACCACCACCACCACTGCCGCCAAGCCATTGCTTATACTTCCCGTTCCGCGCAGTCTTTGCGCCTCTCTCTCTCTCTTTAGCCTCGATCGGACCGTTTCGATGGCATTCCACGCAAGCTCTCGATGCCGCACCACTATTGTTAGCGCCTAATTGTTGTTAACAGCGTTGTACCCTTTTAATTTGGGCTTTGATTGCATTGTCGCTGTTGATTGTTCGTCGTATATCTTTTCACGCCGATTTTCTGTGAATTCAGTCGAGTCGTCGAATTATTTAAAAGCACTCGAATAATCAATTCCATTCCGGATTGCAAGCTTCAAGTCCATTTCTAGCTTCCTTGCAATGTCTCTTATTCTTTGAATGCTTCGAAAAGAACTCGAAAATTCAGACGTATTATCGAAAAACGCTCTATTCTTTTGATTTCTTAGAAAACAAAAAAGTTACCAGTTCGAACTTCTTATTAAGACAAAACTTGGCTTAACGAATAAAGACAAATGGAAGAAATTTTTATTATTATCACGTTTGTAACAAGATGAAGTTGATGTTATCATCTGGAATTCAAATAATAACCCGCGTGTTATTATATAGACTTGATAGGTGTGCATGAAAAATGGCGCTTTCGAAAAATGAAATTCCTTCTCGTGTGCGTGCACAAATGCAATGAGAATTCCTTCTTCCTGCCGACTCGGAATTTGCGGCCGTGGGGCGCTTTTAAAGGTTTTAAAAATCTTATTTCGCTGAGAACTCTTTCTCTCTTTCCCCCAAAAACTTGCTTCATTCAATCAAAATAGTGCACAGACATCTTTTTTCTTCATTTTCTGATGGATTTCTATAAGTTACTTATACGAGAGATATGTAAGCATATTCTTGTAAAGTTCGTACTTACATAAAAGTAATAAGAAATTATCTTTTTTCTGAAATAGTTACTCACTGTCGACTGCATAAAAGAATGAAAAAAAAAGCCACCTCCTTTCTATTACAGAGATAGACTTAATAAAAGCTCGATATTCGCTCTAGAATAATATCAAAGTACTATTCTTATTTAAACGAAATTGAGGTAGTAAAGAATCGAATAAAAAAAACTATGCACCTTGGTAGAACTTTAATTCAACGTCACTTATTCCGCGCGCACTTTTATGTGTGTTACTCCATTCTTCGCGGAAGAGTATTAAGCGTGGTTACGGCGTGCCGATACTATTATCGTTGAGCTCAAGAACGCGAACGGCAATTTGACGTTGATGGCAAGTTGCTTCCTACGTGTTTTGAAATGTGGGTTACGGTATTGAGATACCGAAGTATAATGAACTGTAGATGCACCCTATAAAACGCAAATGAAAATCTATACTTCGTCCAAAGATAAAATAAAATAGATTACCAGTGTATGTTTTAGAATAAAAATATAAAAAGCACTAGATATCGGAGTAAAAAACCACGACTGCAATGAATCAATAGAAAAGCAGAATTGCAATTAAGTACGAAGACGCGAGCAGACAAGGGAGCAAGCACACGTTAATGGAGCTGACAGTAGGCAACGTATCTAGAGAGTGAGAGAGAGAGAGAGAGAGAGAGAGAGAGAGAGAGAGAGAGAGAGAGAGAGAGAGAGAGAGAGAAAGCGATGAAGTAATGTAGAGTTAAACGAGCAAGTGACAACGTCAAAAAGGGGGGGTGGGAGGGAGTCAGGGCAAGAATGAAAGGAGCTCGGAGCGTCTCGCCTTGCATGTAGTTTGGTAAAGTTAGCCGGAATAGACGTTGTAACTACTCCGGCAGTGCGCAGCGCAGCAAGTAGTTCTGTGCAACACATATGCGTGGCGTATACGCGAGTCGCGAGCTTGGCACGCGCTGTTGAAAAGTGAAGCGGCGGCGGAACATTGTCGACGAAGCTCTGTGGCAGCGCGGAGATATATAGAAGACGTCACCTGCGAGGCCTCTTGTCTCTCTTCTCTCTTATATACGCCTTGGGATCCTTTGTTTTGCAGAGAGCTTGCGAGAAATCCGATTGTCGTGGATCATTTGCAGCATTACTCGTGTCGTAGTCGTCGTCGTTGTAGCTTCGCGGAGCTTGTTAACGCGTGGCGCGCGCGCAAGTTACACACGTGTGGCGACTCATTCAATCTTGTCGACGCGATTGTGCTACTTTGAACGCTAACTTTGATTGTCGACTATAGACAATGCGTGCGAATTATGTTTGTCGGGTTACATTCGAATTTTTTCTGAAAAAAAAAAAAAAAAAACGAGTGCTGTAAACTTTGCTGGGATATCGATTGGCATTTGATAATCAAAATAACAAGAATAGGAATAACAATTTGCAATTAATTAAAATGAATTGGAATTTTAGAGTTTTCAAGTATGACGGAGATGTAAAGAATATTATGCTTCAATGATGCTCAAGAGATCAACATTTATTTAATTTCATTCTGAATCATAGTATAAAATATCGAAATTACATAGTTATAAAAATTAGATTTCCAAATTATGCAATAAAATACATTTTCACGTATCAATAATGAGATCCATATTTTTGAATATGAATCTGCTGGACGTACAACACTTTAAAAATTTCGCTTTCAATCAAACAACAAATACGATTTTCCTATAAAATAATTAAAGATACATGTCATGCTCGTATACACGTTGCTCTTTTCGAATAAAATTTTCAATGACTTATTTGTTACTCATTTGTTGAATAAATAAAATACTTAAGGAACGCGTTCAATTGAGTCTAGAATATTTCAAAACATGAGTAAGCTGGCTCACCAAGTACTTGGATGTTTCGTTCACAAATTTTTCATTGATAAACTTCATAACTTTATCTTCCAAAGCATGACAATTGCAATCCTTCGCAAACTGAACCATATCAATAGCGTTATCCACTGTCAGAATTCCAACCAGATAATTCACACACGTATCCCTTAAATCGTAAATTTGATAGTCTTCCGCAGCGACGATCAAATCCTTTGCATACGTGTGTAAATGTTTCACTGTGCCAGTGTACATGAAACGTAGCATTTCTGCGAAGATCTCTGGAGTAACGTCGACGATCATGATGTTTCCAGATCGTTCCAACTGTAAAGCTTGGTAGAATTTCGGACTTTTCGCCGCCAAGATCACCTTGTGAGCTGGAAATTTCTCGTTGCCAACTTGAAATGTTATATCGCTGAATGCCGTATTCATCAACATTTTTGAGTACTCGTTATTTTGGTAAAGACAAATGGTATTCAGCATATTTGATGAGTAATATGTCACCTGAAACAATGAAATAAAAGAAAAGCACTTTAAATTTAAACTGAAAATTAACCGAGCAAGTTTGTAAAAAAATCAATAATGATAGTGTATGAATCTTATCGAAGCATAAACTATTACATATGTACGTAAAATACTTTTAAACTAACCTTGCAGAATAGTTTCAATGTGCCTCTCCTTACTAAATACTTTTTATGGAACAAAGTTTTTCTAGGCATAAATTTTGAATATCCGTATCCGTTGTTCAGATCCTCCAAATGATTGTTTTTTTCAAATCCAACCTCATGAATAATATGATCGTCACCATCGAGTATAGCGAATTCGCATTTTGCTGATACGATTGGATATTCAGGTACCGAAGCGAGTTTGATAAACACAGATAAATAGTCACTACTAGCTCGATTTTTACCTCTAGGATATAACTCGAGTTTCCACTTGAATTCGTTGTCAATCCAAAATACAGGTGATTTTATTGAGTGGCCAGTTGGAGTGTCGAGATATTTGAAATCGTTGATTTTCCAAGTATAGCTGCACTTGCGAGACATCCTGATTGTAAACTTGTTTTTCGATGAGCAATTGGATTTTTGTTTCTACACACTTTACAGGGATTCTAGAACACGAAACAACCTGTTTCAATAAACTGCTCTTTTCAAATGTATTCGCGACTAGATTTTAGTTGAAAACAAATTTATACATACAGCGATGATGATTTTCAAATACTCGATACTTTTGACACAAAAACACTTTTGACTTCACAACTATTGCGATTTTTGTACTAACAATAACTCACACGTACAACTTAATTTTGCTACCAACGATGAGTCAAAAGGTGCTTGTAGTGCGAATCCCAAACACTAACTGAATGCTTCAGTGTTACCTGCTAGTTTTTGTTTACTTACGGTGTGGCGAACGAAATATTTCGATTCTCAGAAAGCTAAAGGCACAGTACACATTGTCGTCACAGCGCTGATCATAGCTGTATTGCCGTTGAGATATATATTTAATATTTGACTAAATTTGGTCAATTATTCTACGTATTTATGTTTTAAAAATAATAATAGTCCATTTTTAATAATATGCTCTATTTACTCTACTTACTATTTCTAAACATAAATCAAGAAGTCACAGCGCGAAAGAAAATTTATTTTGATTTTACATACTGTTTCCACGATATTCTAAATTCAGCATGATATTGTACGTTCAAAGATGAAATAGCCTTGTAAAGCAGTTTATACTATGACGTAACGTTCCCTTCGCGGCTTTGTTTGTAAACGTAACATCTTTGCTTTGAAATTTTCTGTACGCGATTTTACTGAATGATAGAGACACAAGTATTTTGAAAATGTTAGGTTTAGATATTGAAATAATCCGTCGATATCAGATTTCGGATTGTTATTGTTCAAAGCAAATTATTTCCTATATGAAATAAATTAATAAAGCGTTGTCAAATCAAGTTATCTATTATTATATTGCCAATAATAAAATTTTTGAACTAAACTTATCAAGCAATTTTTTTTTTAAATTCCCTATAAACTGAATTTTCTTCGTGATCATCCATAAGAAGTTGGGATATATTTCTGATAAGCGAGGAGATCCATTAAAATACGTTTAATGACTCCTTCGATGTATAAGACTTCGGGCGCGGCTAAAGTGATACTAAACATCGCTTAAAACTTTTCAATTTTGCGCGCGCGCGCGAGTTTTTTTTATCTGGATTTTAAAGAGGATGATGAGAGAGAGCTGGTAGTGTTATACTATCATGAGCGACAACATCATGTACCTTAATCGAAATTTACGATTTAACATCTTAGCCGTTAAGTCGTAAAGCTCAGTACAAGATGCACCTGCTGCTCTGCTGCCACTATACAATCAATACAAATGGAATTGTTCCTCTCAACTTGTGAAAATACTTATTATTTTAATGGAACAAAACTCTTCTTCCATTTTTTTTTTCATCGACCAATCTTCCTTGTCTCGCATTTTTGTAAGCCTTCAAAGGAATATTTCTTTCTTTTTTTTTTTCATTATTTCTTTTTATCCCGCGCGTCTCTCAATTTCACCGACTAGAGTATATTTAATTCCGCAGACACTCGTACAAAGTAAAGCTCTCCGCTTCAGCTCGCGAGCAATCTCTGTGCTCCACTTTATCAGCTCGTCTCGGTACTCGCGCTCGGAAGCTAAACTAGCTAATTCTTATTCCGCCAGATGCAATAAAGAGGGACAAAACGAGCGAGGATATAGAATCGACTCTTCTCTTTCTCTCTCCTTTTATCTCTATTGAATATGAGAGATTGCGAGGAATGCTAAAAGTGCACCACGGGGATACGCGCGTAAAGGGACAGCGGAAGTGTATCAAAGAGCGTCGACACCTGCCGATGTGATACAGCTTTCCCTTGGCTTCGAGCTCACTCAGACAGCTGCTGCGCTTTTTCTTCTTCTTCTTCTTTTTCTCTTTATACACACCCCTCGCATACATAGTCTAGCCCATATGTGTGGATATCTTGCCGCTCAGGGATTGCTGCTGCTATCTGCTATCTGCTTTCAACGTCGTATTAATACTGCGAGCTGACATCGCGATAGCGTCCGCCCCGCCACAAAAGACAGAGAGAAAGACGGATGATGCCGAGTGGATTACATATAGAGACTACTTATAGTATAGATTACATGCGATATGATGAATGGAAATACATTGATGTATACTTTGACGATGACTAGGTGAATTTCCAACATCAATTGAAACAAATCTAGTGCAAAATCGATTAATAAAAAATTCGAGCGATGCTATCTTATTAAGTGGCTAACCGCAACGATCGCGAGTTGTTATAATGCCAGGTATTGAGAAATGGAAGGTAATTTACATTTAGAAAGGATGAATCGACAGAGAAGTCAGAGAGAAGGAGCAACTGAAAGCGTAAAAGCGAGAGCTATGTGTGTGTAGTCAGGTGGAAGGTTAGAGTAACACGTCCAGGGGGGTACAGCAAAAGGTAGCAAAGGCCGGCGCGCACGTTGAGGTCACGCGATGTGGTCCCTCTAGAGTAGTAGTGTATAGATAGTGTAGCGAATTCACGCGACAAATGGCCAAGTTCGGCCACCCCTCCCGAGTGCATTTGGAAATTTGCATTTCACTCGTTTCCCAGCCGACGACCTCTCTACTACTACTACTACTGCTGCTACTACTCTCGTTGCGCCCTTCGCTTTTCCGAATTAACGGCAAATGCCGTTATTGTTAGCATCGGATTAAACTCGTCAACGCGGGCGCTTGCAATTCTCTGTCTCTCTGAACTCGATTCATTTCACTTCATTTCAATTTTTAATGCCGCGCGTTGATCTTTCCGTTGGGCTCTCTGTTATTTTTAACCCCGTCGGCGAGAGCACATGTTGCCCAAACAAGGTTTCGTCTAGTTCGCTAATTTTGTTACAGCTTTTTCGTTGCATACACGCGGCACTGGCTGTGTCTGTGTCAAATATACGTTTTTTTTTTCTTCAATTTGAAAGGTAAAAAAGTTCGTTAAAAAGCTTTTCAACGCGAAAAGAAGTTACGAGTCAAAAAACAATTTCCTCCTCGTAATTTACGTAAAAGCGCAGTGGCTAAAAAGTGTTGAATACGTTACTGAAATGAAACAATATTGCTTTATTTATTTCGTTTATGCTGAAAATATAGGTACTTCAAAGTTGCAAGTACGATGAAAAACAGTTGAAGTGGAGGTATCACTCGTAAAAGAAAAAAAAAAACTAGGCCGAATAATCGGAGCAAGTTTTAAGTTTTTTAAGCGTGGAAGCGAGATCATGATGAGGACGTGCGGCGAGCTGCGCAATTTGCCGCGCCTCTCGAGCGTTCGCGATATTATGCAAATGCGAAATCTCGGCCTTAAGTTGCGAGTTTTAAACGTGCGACGCATTCGCCGCTTTATAAAGCCTATGCCTACGTTCGCGCCTTGAGGCTCTCGTAATTCACGAGGTGAAACGGATGAAATAATCAATGTCTAAATTTTATGAGTCATCATTTATTATTCAGCCTCAGAAGGAATAATTCGTTTGCCTCTTAAATTTTCTTATAATAAATAAGTATTAAGCAAAAAAAATTCTAATACTTGAGCGCAGTTGAGATGTTAAAGTGAAAGAAAATTCATAAGTAAGTGTCTGAAAGTGCAGCTGAGTCGTACGTAATAGGGCTTGAGGGGGTTGAGTCATTTAGAAGATCGACTCGCGAGGTAATGCTTTTTAAGCGCGTAACGTCGCGCAGTCTCGTGGGGGATGAGCCCTCGGCATTATTACATTGCTCGTCTTGCTCGCTCGTACGTGTATACATTTATGCGCGGCAAGCGAGCTTCATTGTATTCTCGTCGCGCGCGGATATTCGTTTTGCTATGCGCGCGCTCTGGAATGACGAGGCCATTTGTCGTCAGCTCCCTGCTCTATACCATAATACTTCCTCGTCATCCTCTTCTTCACTATTTTTTTTTACGTAATGACATCGTCCTTTCATTATTTGTCTTTACTATGACTACAGTGTTTTTTTAAACTCCTAGCCGATGGTGCGCAGGTCCGCATATTGTGTTCTCGCCTGCCTGGTAGACCAGTTTTATTGGATAAAATCACGAGTTATTGCCGGCTAAAAGAGAATATGCTTGATAAATTGTATGCCCGCGCCGCCCACTGGCTTTTGTTTTTTTACTTTTTTTTTCGCGAGCGAGGCAAATTTACGATTTCAACTCGCTCGATCCCTCTCGCTCGCGTTATATTCCATGTTGGCAAGATTTTTCAATCGACGTTTTCGACGTCACGTGTCCGTCAACGCTCGGCGAGCGAATGCAAAAGTTATTTATTCAAAATTTCATCAATGCAATGACATAACTTTTAATTTCTAACGAATATAAATGAAGGTAAGAAATGATTGACATTTATTATTTTTCGAGCTAGAAAAACGTTACTTTTATTGAAGCTGGGGATCGCGCTGTTCGACTCTCTTACAGCCATAGCCATAGGACCTTCACGCTCATTTCTTTAACGAGCTCAGGGAATTTAAGAGCTCGTTGTGCAATTCTCCGCACAATGAAAAAGACGGCTCGCTCTTTCGCGCGCGCGCATTTAAAAATAATGAAGCGCGCAAAATGATGCTCTGGAAATATTTTAATAAAGGGAGCGAGAGAAGAAGTAGAAGAAAAGTCCATGAGAAGCTAAAAGATGATGAAGATGGGGAGATCGAATTGTTCGAGTTACATTGGCGCGTTTCCAGATTATCAGTTAACGACATCACTCTGTTTATTGTCCTCGTCCTCGACTCTACTCCCCCTCGTTACTTTTCATTTGGATAATCAAACTTTTATTCTCATCGTTATAAGGGAGCTTTTGAGTACAGCGTTCAATTTCTATTTACAGCTATATTCCGCTGGAGCCGCGCCGCGCGTCCGCGTGCAATTTCATTACAGCCCCTATCAAGATCCATTTACATAAAATAACGCTTTGGCTATTAAAACTAACACATCTATTTCTTCGCTCTAATTTCCCCTCGGTGCATTTTATTCGCCTTAGAATATTAAATGTATACCAGGATTAATATAAATTAACGTAGCCACGTCCGACGTCTTTGCATCTTGCCCGCTTTTTTTTTCTAAGTTTGATTAGTTGAATTTCATCGAGCAATTAGCATTGAAAAGTAAGACAACAGCAGCAGTAGATGTAAAAATCAATCGTTATCGGCGAACAGCTTGTCGAGCCAAGCAAAACAAGCTGTTTACGAAATCTCGGCGAAGAAAGCGGTAACGGAAGCTCTCGGACTTAGCTAACGGTAGTTTGTGCGCACTTGGCCCCGCGTAATCGAATCGGCGCCCTCGCTTGCTCTCTCTCTCTCTCTTTTCTTGCCTTGCTGCTGCTGCTGCAGTCGCGACGCCAATTTCTCGCTAATTTACACTCTTGTGAGAGCATCCTAGACTCAGACGAGAAATTGAGGATCCTGCACGTGGAATTCTGCAACCGACTGCTTCGCGAAAGAAATTGCTTACCTCGTGATATCAAACTACTTACATTTATAACCGTTATATCTCGCTATCCAATCTCTATACTAGCAGTCTGTGTGTCTCTTTAAAAATAGCATCTTATGTGCTTTCGTTTATTGACACTGGAGAATTTTTGAAAAACACGAGGATGCTTATTACTTTGCAAAAATAAATGTATTTTGAAAATAAAAAAGGCATAAGCTATGCGTGTTTTTATTAATTTATATAACGTGGGATCTTGTGGATTGAAATAGTTTTCAAACTTTGAAGTTCGTTAGCTACTAGTCGAACAACCTTTTTCGCGTAAAAAAAAAGGAGAACGAGAAATAGCAAGTGACAGATTACGAGCTTTTCTTGTCAGCAAAACTGAGTCCCTTTTAATGAACAATTTCGTGGGGGAATGCAAATGGAGTTGTTTTGCGGACGTTTTTGCGCGCCGGAACCTTTCATTTGCCGTTGAATTTTTTATCGGGCGTACTTCGATTTGATGAAAGTTTGTGTGGCTAAGCTTTGAGTGCGACGAAACTGGCGCGCGGGCGAAAAAAAAAAACGACGGGCGAAAGTTTGCACTGAGGGAATGCAATTGATTTTGTCGCTTGGCGTGGTGCATCAGGTTTCACCAACTTCAATTGGCGAAAAAAACTTTTATTTTCCATACACACCTCTGCAAACTTTTTCTCGGATATCTTTCAATTAGAGAATTGAAATAGAGCACGTGAGCAACGAAAAATTATTTTAGATGGGGAATTATGTTTTTATTTTGAAAAATAATAATTTAAATTGCTGTCGTGAAAATCATTTATTAAAAATAAAGCGGGATAAATACTTATGGAGTTTAAAGAATAATAATACTTCAGGAGTACGGGTGTCATCAGACTGCTACTAAATACAATTCTGATTATAGATTTTTGATAATTTTGAAAAACTTATAAAATATGAGTTATAAACTTATAAAATATGAACAAAATATGAGTTTTTTAAAGAATCGAAAAAAAACATCGTTTGCAATTTAGCGCATCATTGAAATGAAGTTATTAGAAATTATATTTATAATTTACACTTATTAATATAGACAATAAAACCCTTCAGATGTGACCTCATTACAAGCGATAATCCATCGTTATGCATCTTTCGCGTTGTAATTAATTTTTTGGCGATAATATCACATTTTATTTTGATAGTATAAACCCTACAAATCACCATAATATTATCTTCCTGACTCTTTGCATACGTGAATAACGTGATAAAGATTCGAGATTGATTTACTACGATCAAGGACGACATGCGAACCGCTCTCGTTGAATAATTAATTCGACGTGTGCTTGGAGTACTTCCTTACGAATGTTCGAGAAATTTACCATTGTTGGTCGAGATAAACACGTTGATTCTTGAAATTTTAATAAGCTTGAAGAGGGGCCGCGGCACGTGCCGAGCCGTAAAAAAAAAGGCGCACGAGACAGAGAATACAATTGCGAGGAGTTAAGGGACGTCTTAATTATGTAATACACATAGCTTTGTAGAGATTTAGATAGGGGATGGTGGGGCAAAATGGTACTCGGGGCAAAACGGCACTCTTGGGGTTTTTTCATGAAAGACAATGCCAAAAAATGTGGATCTCTAGAATATTGTCAAAGATATAGTACACCAACCATTTTTGACTATCCAACGACCTATTAAATAATATTCCCTTCTTTTTAGAGAACTTTGAATTTTTTCGTACATTTTTCGACATGCACTTGCAAAACTTTGCTCTGCAAGGAATGATGGT
>JAWWMK010052739.1:0-41858 GCA_035047105.1 Galeopsomyia nigrocyanea | reverse complement strand
GGTACAGAGAGAGAGAGAGAGAGAGAGAGAGAGAGAGAGAGAGAGAGAGAGAGAGAGAGAGAGAGAGAGAGAGAGAGCCGACACGGCGGCGGCTTTGCTTCTGTGTGTTGGTCACGTATATGTGTGTATATATATACGTACACGAAACTCGAACGCAGACACGTATAAGGCTGAGAGCGGTAGATGTAGACACGAGTTGGCTGGCCGAGGTCGAGGCGAGCCTCGCGCTCGTCGGATCGAGACGGATTGCGCGCCGTTGCCAGCGGCTCTCCTTTTCTTCGTGCGCTCAGCCGGAATTAATGATATTTTCGTTCGCCTCTCGCTCACGTTTTTACGCTGCTGTGCTGCTGCTGCTGCCACCAAAGCTGACTTTTTTTCTCTCTCTCTCTCGCACTCTTGCAATTCTTGCCTTCTTTTTTTGGCGCTGATTATGCAACCTACGACGATGATGAAAATTTTTCAGCGCCGTGCAACTTTTTCTATTATTAGGCAGCCAACACTGACACGCGGAATTTTGCCGACAAAAAAGTAACGAATGTCGACGTAGGTACGACGAGATATTAGCCTAATGAATATTCAAAGTCTTCTGATGAATTTTCGACGATAAATCAGGCATGGATTGTTGCACAAATTAAATACGGAGTCGCGCGCTATAGGCGCCGAGTGAGTCATTTTTGGAGCCGTGTATTTTTCTAGCCAAGGCACGACTTTGTTGCGTGCTGCCTATATAGAAAACTCGAGTCGAGTCTACATAATTTGAAGTAACTTGCGCGACACTCCGAGGCATACGGCCTTTCGCGCACGAGAGAAATATACATATTGTTCAGAGATATCGAGATAGTATTGATTTTTATATACATATACCAGTGCGCGACAGTAGTTTTTTTCAGCGGGTAAAAGTTACTTCAGACTCCGAAATCTAGTTACGATTGACTCGCATGTAAAATTCATGAAACAATTTTACGAGCTGGAATAAGACGAGAGAAAATAACAGGTTTTAATTCTTGAATTTACGTCTCGACGCGGCGATCCACTGACACGCGTCTACAGCTTTATACTCGTGAAAGTTGAGGTAATAAGTACTAAAACAGATATAAAAAAGATCTTTGGATTATTTTTCTTTTTCCATTTTTTTTTTAATGAAATAAACCTGCTGTACAGATTATCGCGAAATTCGAACCGGGTATTATATTTTCAATATGTCTACTAATTGATCATGCGGCGTTAATTTATGGGCGTACAGTTAATTGTTGTTGTATCTATACGGTGTAACTTAATTAATTTTATGCATATCTATATGTCTAGCGACAGTGAAAATAGCTACAGTCTACAGCGTAATTAGAAATAATGAAAATGAGCTCACTTATTCGATCTGAAATGGGAACGCACGTTATACTGTAATAAATTTCAAGTCTAAAGTGTCCTAAATAATTCACGTTTTACCTCTGTACGGTTGGCAGATATCAGGGCTCCATGACGCGTCTGTCTGCAAGCCAGTGCTAAATATTTAGGAAACAAAAAAATGAAAATAATATACACGACCTCTAGTAAAATACCAGGAATACGATGATTATATTAAAATCAATCGATCATGCGTTGTATGATTTTGGTACAATGCATTGAATATTCAGGCATGATGAGCATTTATTTGTGCATCGAAATTAACACTTATATCCGAAAAATTTATAGTATGCAGAGCGATATACTATTTTTTATGTATTACAGAGCAGTATTCTATAATTGGAAGACGAAAAGATTATAACAGAGAAGTTCAATATCGCATTCTTTTGGTTCATGAACTCGGAAAAAAGCTCAAAATTTCAAATAATCTATTAATCATCAATTATAACTATTAAATTTTGCAAGGACTATTTGTTTCAATAATTAACGATAAAGAAAAAGCCCTTTTGTTTACATAGTTTGTCGCGAAACGCCTTCAGCGCAGGAAGTAACTCGGATGGAGTCGATATTTTGAAGAAAAAATTTGACGTTATTTATAGTTACAACAGAAAATAATCTTTTACGAATTGAAGAATTGAGGTTTTACTGTGAATATTATGCAGATAATGTTCTACAATGAATATCTTTAATAGTATTATAAAACAAAATGGTTGATCGACACTGTATCAAGCGCACGCCGATGTATGAAACGCTGTATAAATACAGTGTATTCATACAATATGCATTAAAACATTTCATTTTTTTCTGCTTCCTCAGAATACTATATGCATTAGACATCTTTTTATTCTGAAAAAAAGAGATTATTTAATGAATATTTTGAGAAAAACAAAGTTTATTCTATTGCGCGAAGCATCGTGCAAAGTTAGACGTTGTGTCTTTTCGTAAAAAAAACACATTAAAAATAATAGTTCTGAGGCAAAAATAGTTTTGAATAACTATTCACTTTTCATTAAAAACTCACTGATATTATAAATAAACGATACATAAATAATAAACTTGTAATCAACCGCGATGGAGACGCATCTTGCTATTGCTTTGTGACGGTATTGACGCTAAAACACAAATAAAAGTATTTTATAAACATATGAAACGTCCGAAAATTATTCGAAATGATTGGGTAACATCTAATTTACTGAAAATTCAGTCAAATCTAACAAATTATGGTGTGATCTAGTGAAAACAGTAAAAAAAACCAGACCCGGTTGAGACTTCTGTTCCAATTTTTTGTTACGGAAAACCCTTATAATTCGATAAGAGTTAGAATAACTGCTACTATAGATATATAAATCATATTTAGAACTATTTTAAACTTTTATAAAAATGAAATATTTTATGATTCTGACGATTAACTTGTTAAAATTAAGCGCCATTTTATCGGTCCGTTTCAACGGCATCAAGCTGACTTGGCGCAAATGCATTGTTTTTTAAGCTAATAATAATGTTTTGCTGTAAATGATTATAAAATAATTTCGATCAACATCTGCGCAATGAAGTAGATCCAAATTTACAAGCTTATTTCCAAAAACATCAACAAAACTCTGAAAAATTCGGAGAATTCCTGGACCGCACGCGCTCCAAAAATTATTTCGCGCGCTTGCACATGCTGAATATCTCGGTTTGTACGATCAATTAGTTTCCCAATTGCGATGTATATTGAAATTTACTCAATATCCAAACGTAAATTTATAATTTTTGTACATTTGTAACGAAAAGCCATTGAAATATACGTCTTAAATTCGTACCATAAACCGAGTGCGTGTTTCGCGCGGCATCTTAAAAATGTTAGTTTTACAAATATATTCCGTTTGTTATTCAAAAGTCATGCGAAATTTCAATAAGCAAACAATTTAAACGCACGTTGCGAACTCGAATTTCAATAAACATACGATACATCGTTCAAAATTTTGCGATAACAAGAGTGAGCTGCGAGGCGACGCAACATTCCTGAACACTGTGGCAATACAAAAAGATCGTAAAAATTTATTGCTAATAGTGATTTGATGAGTGCTTATTCGAATTTATAAATTATTCACGTTTATTCTTCATTATTTCTAACAACATTGCTTTTAAATACTGAAAGTCAACTGAAAGTGACGTATAAAATGGTGTCGGGAATTTCCGAGTCATTTTTGTTGCTCCTGAAAATTATCGTTTCACGTGGTTGTTTTTGTAAAAATTACATTTTAATGTTTATGGTCTCAAAGGCCTTCTCTTTCTCGTTCTATTCGAATGCAATTTTTGCTCAAAGCATCGCATTAATAACGTTTAATGAAGAGATTTCGTATTTCGGAGGGTTGCGTCGTTATGAAATGGGCGCGGTATTCAACATTTCCAAACGCGTTGACACTACATATTTAATAATATTTTTGTAATATTTTACGTTTGGATGAATTTGTTGCTCTTCTCGTATTCATTTTCATCATTGTTATGTAAATGTGCCCAAAGCAACATACTTCAATTTGCGTCTGTTATGTACGCCGACATACTTTGTAAATACGCAGCGCGCTCGAAATTGTTCAAATAACACGTATAGCAACCGACATACCTCACATTCATTTCCGTAAACAATTATCTGGCAAATTCTGGAAACTGGTGTACTAACTGGTTTCCCCTAAATATGCAATAGTCTACCTCAAAACCAAAGAAAACCACTACAGCTCTCTAACGTTCCAGAACCCTCATCGTCTCTTTCGTCCTACAAATGATATTTTTTAGCAACAAATAGCTTTTTTAAGCTGTTGGCTGTGAGTGATCAGCATCATGAAACTTTGAAGAATACATCTGAGGAGTTGGTCAAGCATAACGCTGCATTGGGGGCCTTGTTTTGGGAAGTTTGCGCAGTAACGAAGGTAAAATCGATAGAAGAAAAGCGCGGCGCGGCGGTTCTCGAGGCGAACGTTCGATGTTGGCTTGCGCGCGCTGCTGCCACGAGGAGAGAATACACGCTCTCTCTCTCTCTCTCTCTCTCTCTCTCTCTCTCTCTCTCTCTCTCGCAGCGTCGCTTTAAAGGCATTCTTTCGTGTCTCGTTCCGTTCCCAGCGCGTTTTCATACTCTCCGCGAGCGCCTCGCGTTTGCCGTCTTGCGCGCCTTTGTGGCATGAATTTGCGAGAGTGAGAGAGTTAAAATTATCCACGCTGCGAGTTTAATTGGCGATCGATTGTTTATGTCAAAGACACGTACATCGTGCTTCGCACGAGTTGGTCGCGCAGCACGAGGCTCTTTGGATAATCGCTGTCATCAGCACAAAGTCCCCTCCTGGCTTTCACACTCAAGCATATATACGTGTATATATACGCGACGTCGGCTTTGCGCACAGAGTCGAAAGTCGACTCACTCGCGAGTATAGCTGTCGATCGCTCGTGTTCCCCTGATAGTCGCTCCTTCCATTTGGAAAGTGAAGCTGAACCCATACTCGCGCTCTCTCTCTCTCTCTCTTTCTCGTTCGCTCACTCGTCGGCGACTTTCTTATATAGCTGCCGCTGCTGCTGCTGCTGCTGCACACAGATATATACACGTCTCGAGGCCAACTCCAATTTCGTAACGCCGAGGCTCTCGACCCCGCGAGATATCCCACTCTCTCTCGTAATAACCCGAGGTTCGGTTGTCTGTGTGCGCGTATGTGTGCACGCCAGAGAGAGAGTGCAAGTAGAAAAAGCGGGCGCGATTCCCCGCTTAGCGGTAGTCATGGCAACACCCCCTGAGGCGCGCTCGCGCTCGCGCGAGTGCCACCACCCCCGCAAGGCCGCCAGCACCGTCGGCCGCTATCGATCCGACGAGCACCAGCGCCACCACCACCACTATCCAGCAGCGACGACGACGAGCCTGATTTTTCTGTCTTCCCCCCGTACAGCCCTAGTATATATACATCTATACCTATGCAGCAGCAGCAGCAGCACGCATAAAGCTATGCGACGAGAGCTTTCCGCCGCCTACGCTTCCCCTCTGCCCAACTTCAATTAATGCCCCGAACCTTTTTCTTTATCGCGCGCGGCTCGGGGCAGCTCGGCTCGGCTCGCTCTACTATTATGCGTCACGTGCGTTTTTCGCCGACTCGACGGGAAAAAACAACAACGACCAAAAGGTTTCTTCGTAGAAACGCGCGTCGCCGCCGCCACGACGATAATCCTCCCTCTCGCGCTCAGAGTACTACTACGACTGCTGGTATTGGCTGCCACCCCCTCTCGCATATACGCGCGCGAAATTGCGTGCACGCGGCTCAACTTTGTCTTCTTCTTCTTTCTCTTGTGTTTTTTTTTCTTTTTTTTTTTTTTTCGCAATGTGTGTCTGTGCGTCTGTGTGCGGGTCTATCAGCGTGGAAGCGAACGGCTTAAGGGATTACGCACGTGTTGCGATTTCGCGGTTTCACGTGTAAATTCGCTGCCACGCCAACCACCCCCGCAGCGCGCACAGCACCCCGGGAATTGTTTTTACTTGTTGTTTTTTTTTTAAATTGTTTGTTTGAGCACTGTGTTACCGGCGCGGAGGGAATTGTTTGTATAATGAAGCTCGCTGTATCATGCTCGGCTATTAGCATGCGACTGTGCTTTTCTAACTTTTATACGTGTAAGCTTCATATTATAGTAAAGTAAAATGAAAAATAAAAATTGATTCTCGTACTCCCGGAATCGAACAGCAACAACAATAACAGCAGTTTACTGCAAATTGCGTTCATTAACGACTGCATCGGTGCAGCGGTACAGCATATGAATTATGTCTCTACGATACGCGCAGCAGTCGATCTATACAGCTATATATATACGCGAATCGGGAAATTAATTGGAACGTATAGTGGCGATCTGTAATACGAGTGATGCTCGGCGTTCGTGAGCCCGTATATGTATCGATTACACGAACCCAAGTAAATTATCTCTCGACTGCTCCCCGCAAGCGAACACTGTCGATTGCATCGCGCGCCGCGCGGTTACTTGCATTTTTCTATATTCCGACGTGAAACTGGAACAAGTTTTCATTATAAAAAAAAAGACCATGCAAATCGCATCGGAGATGTATAGGTATATGTGTATAGTACCATCATCAGTTCGCGCACGTGTAAACATCGCGATGTACAACACACGCACGATATATGTATATAGGCTGTACAGTGTGTAGGTTGGTTGTCGCACCCCCAGCGGCGGCGACGACGCGGCGAGAGAGACAGAGAGAGTGAGCGAGTGAATGCATCCACCCCCGTAGGTATAGCTGTGTGCCCTCGTTAGGCTTAATTGCCATATAGGCAAGCGTTACGATCGCCACCCTCCCTCTTATGTATACATCGTATACACACATGCGTGATGCACTTCTCTCTGCCGCATGCCCTTTTTTTCTCCAGATACACACCCCACGTGCCATTTCAATAATCTTAAATGCTTTTTTTTTTTGCCGCAGCGAGAACAAAGTTCTGCCGGTGGTAAGACGCAAGAAACACGAGATTGTGAAAAAAAAATTTGACGTGCCATTTTTCTGGCCTAGCTGGGAGAAAGAGCGGCTCTCTCCCTTGTTTCTTCTTTAGCTGCCTTCTCTCGCGCGCGAGCTTACTCGCCCCCCGCGGCTTCCTTTTAGCTTTAGCCTTGCTACGTCCACCATCTACTGCTGCTGCTGTTGCTGCGCGGGAATCAGCAGTCGCTTTTCTCGTTTTCGCTTTCTTCGGGAAAAGCCATCATGTACCTTATAGTATAGACTCCCCTTTCATGAATTATATGCTCCGAAATACGTAAGAGCAAACTTTCAGGGATACATAAGTCGGAGGAAAACGTCGGCAAACTCGTTCTCTCGCAATATAGGTGTATATTGCACGTGCAGGCGCACGAGAAGGAGAAGAGAGATAATCCGTATGCAAGCAGCGCAGAGTCAGTCGAGGGATCTCACTACGAGTCTCTTGTCGAGCGGCGGCGGCAATTTCGTCGGCACCGCGAGACGAGAGAGAAAGAGAGAGAGAGAGAGAAACTGCCTCGGCTATCATGATAGCCTGGCACTCTGCTCATCTTCTTTTACCTTAGCGAGCGCGGACAAGGACGCCCGCAAGCGAGAGGATAACACAGCTAGAGCTCTCTCTCTCGCTTGCTCTCGTGCTTATAGCAGCGAGGAGGGATCTCTCTCTTCTCTCTACTCCGTTCGCGTCTCTTTTTTCTTATTGCATCCTCTCGCGCGCTCTCTCTCTGCCAACGCCAGCACGACGATAATAGTTATTTGTGAAACAAATAAACTCGACAATCTTTATGCTATTTTTTGTCATTTATTATCTTTCATGCTCGATAGTGTTTTTCCCGTTTCGGAGTTGAGAATTTCTACAACAATCGATATAGTAATATACCTAATTAAAAGTAATGATCGTATCGACTTCAAATTATTAGCTGTACTTTATTTTTCGAACAGAACAAAAGAGTAATTTCGAAAATAACTTGATACACCTCGCAAGTTAAAAAAGCCGCAACAAAAACGAAATTTACAAGTGAGCGAGAGAGGCTGGTTGTTCGACTGGCGCAAGCGAAAAATAAAGTCCGCACTTTACACGCGGTGGGGTCCTAACGAGCTTCTCTCTCTCTCTCTCCTCGGGTGCTTGGCAATGTGCACGCGCGCGCGAGAGCGAGCGTCGACATAATCAAAGCTGCGCGCAAAAATAAAGAAGGATCAGAAAAGACGGCCCCTCGTCACCATTAAAGTGTCCCGGCCTCGCCTCGCCTCGCAGCAGGATCACCTCCCCTCATATACTTGTTGTTCATACCTGCGCCGCCGCCGCGCATCGTTATTCTTCTTCTTCTTTTTTTTTTGCGTTAAATTTGCCGATTTACATAGGGTCGAGAGCGATTGCTCATGCTTTAAAGCTCCGAGAGAAAGAGAGCCGATGTATACGTTGTTTACTCGCGGCAATAATACACTTGTCTAAAGTATAAAATTTGAAAGTTTTCTATAATAAGTGGCGGCACAAGCAACTTTGTTTTTTTTTTTTTTTTTTTTTTTTGAAATTTCAATCCAACACAACCAATACTACTTCTCTCTCCGACTCCACGCTGCGCGAGATACCCATCTATATAAGCGCGCCTCCGCTCTTTATATTCCTCTTTCACTCTCTCTCTCCCGCCTCGGCTATCCGATTACGCTCTTTTTCTGCCTGTCCGTCTTTCTCTCCTCCGCTATGTGCGCCAGCTTCGCTGCTGCTGCTGCAGCAGCTACAGCAGCAGCAGACTTTTCGCCTTAGATTATTTCGCGGCGCGGACGAAGGCAGTTGCTGCCGCTGCTGCTGCTGCCAACTTTTTTTTTTCTTTTCGCGCAGATACACGAACGGCGAGAGAGCACTTTTCGTCGAGTTCGATGGAGAAGAGATATCGACTTTGCGGAGAGAGGCTTTATTGATTGCGATGGGAAAAGGATGGAATTCTTCTTTTTCAGTTCGTTTCTTCTTTTTATTTTTTTTTTTTGCTTCGTATTGTAGGCTTGGCCACGTCTGTGCGTTATGTGTCGATGTGATTAAAGCTAATTTTCAGTCAAAGAGCTTCCGTACGATATACAGACGATGATCGACTATGATGTTTGAGCTTTGATTCTCAGTAGCGTAATCGCGCATTAATTGGTTCTCTTCGAAGGTTCGTTCACCTCGCACTATAACGCAGCTTCGACGATTATGAATAGCTGCGCCAATTAGCGTTGCTGTATCGCCGTCTCTCCGAACCCTTCAATCGAAAAACTAACATTTTTTACTAATTAGATCAATAGAGGCAGACGAGTGCAGGCAATATAGATAATATAGAGAAGCAATCTCATAAAGATATTAGTCGGCGCGTGTAATAAGCCAATTGGCCAAATGATCTTAATAATAATAAAGTCGACGGAGA
The DNA here is from genome assembly GCA_035047105.1 of Galeopsomyia nigrocyanea. Taxonomy (NCBI): domain Eukaryota; kingdom Metazoa; phylum Arthropoda; class Insecta; order Hymenoptera; family Eulophidae; genus Galeopsomyia; species Galeopsomyia nigrocyanea. The sequence goes on along the minus strand of JAWWMK010052739.1, from coordinate 32,567 downwards.
AGCGAAGCGAGAGAGTCAATCTGGAAAAAGTCCCTGTCCATTAGCGAGGATGGAAAGGGGACGTTGGCTGCTGTAGGAACAATGGCGCGAGCGGGTCTAGTGCCTTCCTTGGTCGCCTCATTTTTCCTCTTCTGCACCGCCTGCCTCCAAGCGCGCTGATTGCGGGCCTCTATATATGTACACAAACACATACACACACACACACACACACCCACACACATCTGTATTACTCGCTCGCTCTCTGGCATCGCACAGTTGAATTTCACCGCGCGACGCGCGCTTTCACCACGTGTACGTGTATGTGTGTGTGAGAGATTCGTTGTTGACTCGACAGATGAGCAAAGACTAGAGTCATTTTCGCCTGCAAACGTCGTCCTCGTTTTCATTCAACCCCATTAACGACAACGACGACGATGCCTTGATTAGCGACGCGGCTTCCTGAACTCGTTTTTTTCTCTTTTTCTGAAAAAGGTGAATTCATTCTTTAAAAAAAGAATCATTCAAGCCCGCATTGCTCACGCTTGTACGGAGTCAAGACGTCTGACGATAAGTGCACGCACACATATTCACGCAGGTTCGAATATTATACCTGTATATACACGCCGGCGCTGTATACTCGATAATGAATAATGAGAATGGCCTGTGCGGAAAGGACGTCGTCGTCGCGCGTCGGCATATTGATTAGAGTCGCGCGCGCGCGCGAGCGAACGAGGAAAAAAGAGCGAGCGAGCGAGCGAGTGAACTACGTCGCTTTGAGAATAATTGTCGCGCGCGAGCTGAATTCGATTTGTGAGTGTGTAGTCGTCGCGCTCACGATTGTGTTTGAAAGATTTATCGCGGCTCTCGCTTCGCACAGCGCGCCGCGCGCGCGAGAGTTCTATATAAATTGGTTTTTACCCAGCGGAATTATCGAAGACACAGCGGCGACGCTGTAAATAATCTTCGTGCTAAATGATGATTTCGAATGTCTCGAAAAACTTGGGATGAGTCGTCGAAAAAAGCAGAAATGATGTTTAATTATCAGTCGAGGAAAATAGAACACGAGTCGAGCGATGCAACTTTGATTCGAGATATTGGAGAAGAAAGAATGAGCAAATCCATTCTATTCAAAACAGAGAGAATATCTACTTATACGAGAATAAAAAAATTGTGTAACCCGTTTCCGCATTGCGCGCGCGATGCATCAATCAAAAAGAAGGCGTGGATTATAAGCATTGTCTGACACGACAAACAACACGTGTATTAGCGCACACAAACACGAGAGCCGACGAGATAACGCGCGAAAAAGCCAAAAGAAAGCAGCATATATAGCAACAGCAGCAGCAGCAGCACTGACAAGGCCATCGCATTTTAATTTTGGCCTCTATACACGTGCCGCATAGCAGCGAGAGAGCGATAACGTTGCGACCCGCGCGTTTCCATCATATATGATACAAGCGGAGACTCCTCTACGAGCGCGTGTGCGTAAAACTTCTTCTCTCTCTCTCTCTTTTTTGCTTCTTCTTTCTTTTGCGGTTTATATTTAGCGAGCGCTAAGAAGAGTCGACACGTGCGAAAATTCACGCGGCCGCACTGCTCAAGGAAAGAGGCGCGTTGCGTGGGCCTCGAAACTGTTTTTTTTTCTTTACTTTTCTTTTAGCGCGAAGATGGTAAATTATAAATGCCGGTGGATTTCGCGATATCGGGGGCTTATAAAACTGATAAAGCGCTGTCTCGGCAACAATCGTCTTGTTATCAATCGCGGGTTATAACAGGCATGTGCCACGGATAGGTAAGGTATAATATACGACGGTTCTCGTTGTTGTTGAAAAAAAAAGCCGAAAGTATAGTAGTCGAACCGCGGCGCGAGAAATTCCGGCATTCCAAGTGGCGGAACGAGGCTAACGCTGCTGCTCGCGGAGCTGCGAGCGGGGGCCTCGATAGCTATAAAACTCGTGAGCTCTCGCGTGTGAAAGCAAGGCTGCGGCCTTTCTTTAGTCCTGGCGATGATCCGCGCCAGCGAGCGAACGGCCGTTTTCTCCATTTCGCCTCTCTCAAGAGAGAAAGAGAGAGAGAGAGAGACCGACAACCGACGACGACCTCTTTTATGTATCGCGCTCTCTCCCAGCATCTATATATATTACGATAAGCATCTCTTATAATAGTTCGCTTTTTTTTTTCTCCTCACTATGTATACATCCTATATGTTCGATGCATGCCTCATTAACTCGCGGCGAACAAGTGTTTGGACAAAGAGATTGGTCAAGAGGGCGTGAAGTGATCTCGAGACTGCGAACTCGAACACCGCTCGCAAAACTTTCTTTCTTTCGGCCAACGCCAAATCTCTGCGGTTTTCTCTTTTCGATTATATGGACTCGCTCGACACACGTGCCAGATTTATTAATGATTTCGAGACCCGCGCGCGGCTGTCGATTTATTTCGGCCAAATTAACGCGCGCCTTTTACATATACATATATGTATATGCAAATTCGCCGGTTTAAGGTCAATTGCCGGTTTGTCGCTGTTTATACGACGCCCCGAAATATTTATATTGATATGAGAAAAGAGCTGACGATTGGGGTTAATTACGTGGTGGTGATTTCGGGTGATTTTCAATCAAACATTTATAAATCGAGCTGCTGTTCGAGAGATTATCTTTATAGTCTGCGCGACACTCGCGATTTTTCGAGAAAATACTGCACCACGCGAAATATTAATGCGCGCGATCCCGTGTGCGAGAATCATAATTTATGCAAATAAACGTCTGCTGCATATGTAAGTCGGCAACGATGTCATAGACCTTTTATTATTGCAATCGGGTCAAACTAATATTTCTCGCTGATCAGATCGAGCTTGTTTCGAACACGATGATGGATTTTTGCATCACGAATCAGTTTGCTCGATTATAGGCCGATTATATTATGTGAAATAATCGAATGTTAATGTGTCGCAAGCTCGCTTATTGAGAGGGTATATGAAGAGCATAGATTGTAATTGAATTAATAAGAAGATGCATAACGAAAATGAATAAACTATGTCATTGTAAATTAGCGCTGCTACAAACATCAATGGAAACACAATAAAAGCTGCATCCGCGAAGAAGCGATGTACATACGGTATACCATGAGCGAAGCAACAAGAAAAAGGAAGTGTCGGAGAACCGGAGACATCCGGCGCGAAATCGTCGTGTACTCGTATATTCGCGCCTACAACATCACAGAGATAGTCAGCAGCAGCAGCAGCAGCTCTCTCGTCGCGCAAGCGTGCCAATCAGTGTTTGCGTGCAGGGGCGTTACGTAAACTGCGCTCTCTGCGCCGATATATACGCTCACGCACACAACACATAGACGCGCAGGCAGACACAGACGCAAACAGAGCCGTAGCACGTGCAGCATTATACCATCTCTCTCTCTCTCTCTCTCTCTCTCTCTTTTCCTCCCCGCGCGCGACTTGCCCAATCGACCTTCCAACGTCGCTGCTCGCCGCGTGGGCTTTAATAGGATATACAACGACGATCTCTTATTGAGTATTCCAAGCGTGTGCGTGAATTTATTATGTACGCGCGATACGTAAACGTAAGAATGCCAAAAAAGGAACCAATTGCTGTGCAGTGTTTTCTTTTCCTTCCTTATTTCTTTCTTTCCTCATTTCTTTCGATTCTCATGACAACTTATGTGACTTGCTTGATTCTGATTTTACAAGCGGAACTGTTTGGGGCTTGATCTTGATTTGTTTATATCAACTGTTTTTTTTTCAAATTCATAACAGCTATACAGCGAGATTATCGATCGAAATTGCTGTAGAAGAATCAGCAATTATGTATTGAGGTGTATCTTTAAGTATTTGCTTATCAGTCGGTTATCATATAAGCAGAAGATAAATTGAATGTGTAATAAACGAAACTGTACTCGAGATAAAAAGCTTTTTCTCTCTTTTCATTCGAGTCTCGATGTAAGTGCACATTGCACAGCTGTTCGCTGGGTAACACGTGCGCGCCGCTTTTTACCTCTATGCTCGTACATCTATCAAACTTCGCTCCCGAAGAGAGAGCGAGAGAGAGAGAGAGAGTTCTACTTTGCTGAATATTTAATATGTTTGATGAAATTTCATGCCGAGTGCGCACGAATGTCAACCAAAAAAAGGAGCACGCTTAAAATATAACGAAAGCTAAATTCATCGAGTTTTTTTTCTTTAGAGTCAATCGATCGCTAACGTAATATTCGAATAAAACTTTTTCATCTTATAGAATAATGACGGTCTTGCGTGCGTATATATCTGAAAGTGCGGTATATAAAGCCAGGCGGTGTTCAGCACCCCTTGGGTTGCGCGCACACTTTCTTATTCCCGAGGAAAATTGATTGTGGTTTACCATAGAAGATAAACACTCCCCTTTCATGTGCGCGCGATGAAATAGTGACTTGTCGGTAAAGCGACAGAAATGCATGTTTCGCCTGTAATGATTGCACGCTATGCCGCAGTTTTACACGGTAATATGCGCGAATATTTCTTAAAGAAATACTATATTATGGGAATATTATTGATGAGTTTCAAACGAGGTGTATCTTGAGAGAAAATTGCATATAATCATGTATATATGTAATGAATTCCAATAATAGTTAATTAAATATACAGTAGTTTATGTTTCCGGAATATTCTTCTTACAAAATTTTTACAAAAGTTTTGCTATCTAATATTCAAAATTTTGCTGTTCGATTGTTCCAAAGTTATTATCAATTGTCAAAGAATTTACTTGAATTCAGCTGGCGATCAATTGAGGACTAGAGAGATTTTCAAAAGTCTTCTAGAAACTTGTCAGACTTTTTTACAACTTTTGCAGACTTTCAGACTATTCGTCGCTGATTAGAGAGTGCAGACTTTAAGAGTTTTTTCTCATGCACCAAAATTTTTAAATGAACTTACTTAATCAGTCGTTCTACTAATTTGAATTTTACTTGGTATTTGTAACATTTAGAGCAATATATTTTTCATTAATATAGTTCAACATAAAAGTATTATTTTATTTAAAAACAAAGACCTATAGATGAATTTTTTCCCGATATCGAAAATTATGCGATCAATTCTATCGATAAAAACGAAACACTTCTGATTCAAAAGTGTCATGAATATATTTTCGATGACTGCGATTTTTACTAAGCTTTATAAAATTTCAGTTCAAACTGACATGAGTCTTTGGTAAAAGGTGACAAACAATCAAAGCTCGATTTACAGAAGCTTAAATCATTCATAAATTCTGAAAAGTCTGTAATAGAAAAAAATGTAAAGTTTTTGGTATTTTCAATGGAACTTTTGAGAGCCATCGGATTGTTCAAATTATATTTGACCAACTTTAACGAAACGAAAAGTTCGAAAGCATGATGAACAAATATTTTCATCGTCTTAAAAAACAACTAGTCATGCTTATCTCTAGTCGACTCGAGTGTCAAATGTGAAGATTCTCCGAGGAAATTTTTCATCAATATGACAAATGGGTTCTCGAATATAACGATGCGTTGCCGCCGTGATATAGTACTTCCATGATGCTCACACAATGACACACCATTATCGTATGCACAAGTTTTCCACACTGCGAGAGTTCAGAGTTTGTCCGTTTGAGAGACCTTGATAATATATGGGACTATATAGCTACCAAATGTTTAGTAAGATTCCAAATTTATGGCACACATCGTCGGTGGAAGCTCGTTAGTTTTCGAAAAAAAAGACTACAGCAATCGGCACTCCCGTCTATACATTCTTCGTCCAAGGCACAATAAAAGCCAGTTCTCGACTATATACTGCCAGCGATACGTCTCTCCTCCCACAACCCAATAAAATAGTCATCGCATCGTACCTGCGATCTCGGTGGTCCGTCGAATGAAGGGGCGGCTGAACACGCGTGGTCCCTCGAACAAGCAGCATATACATGTATATGTATATACCTACGGACGTGTTGGTTGCGTGCAAGCGTTCGGCTCTGAGCGACACGCGCCCACAGAGAGAGATTGTTTCTCTCGTTCGAGTGACTGAGTCTCGCTCTCTCTCTCTCTCTCTCTCTCTCTCTCTCTCTCTCTCTCTCTCTCTCTCTCTCTCCTTCATTCTTTCTCGCCACCGCCAAAACTTGCGGGTGCTAATGCCCAATGACTAAGGATGTGTCATGGGGAAAGCGGATCTTCTTTAGTGACATAGGTATCTGTATAGACAAACTCGGGAGATCGCATAAAAGTATCATGAATAAGGGGATAGGCTCGTCGATAGGCAAGCAATCCTTACAGCATTTACCTTACAGGTACCATTACTTTATTTCATAATAAACTAAGATTTACGCAAGTATTGTAATGAAATTTTATATTGCATATGCATGCATATATGTTTGAAGCTGAAGCTCACAGACTAAATTCCTGACCAGAGATGTGGATTATTTATCACACAGTTCAGATTCTAGTCAAGGGACAAATCGAGCACAAGCAAATTTATCGCACGGCAAAAATTGCAGAATCAAATTGGATACAGCACATGAGTATCAGTCTAAGTAATATAAAGATTTTACAGGATACTTCAATACTAAACTTTATGATCGAATATGAAAACCCACAAGCTTTGAATCGTTATGAACAATCATTGTATACCTTGGAGTATTATTAAACGTCTGATTCGTCTTTCTATCGTATTCTAATGCTATACGCAAAGTGCAAAGTAAGTTTTGTCGAGATTCTGTTTTGCGTTCGGAAATTATAAACCGGTAAAGTCGTAATGGTCAAAACTTTGGCTTGTGGTCCTTTTCAACATCTACTGACATTGCTGTCCCCTCGAGCTTGGCCCAACTCCGATTCGACTTTCTATCGTATTCTAATGCTATACGCAAGGTGCAAAGTAAGTTTTGTCGAGATTCTGTTTTTCGTTCGGAAATTATAAACCGGTAAAGTCGCAATGGTCAAAACTTTGGCTTGTAGTCCTTTTCGACAACTACTGACATTGCTGTCCTCTCAAGCTTCGCCCAACTCTGAATCGACTTTCTATCGTATTATACACTGTATCTGTATTCCTGGTATCTCAATTACAAATATTATCTATTTGAATGAAATTTCATTGATTGATTACAAAATCGACAGAAAATCTAAAATTTCATATACCCGTAAATGAATAATTCTTCATATTTATATTCACAGCGTACATCAAAATTCTAAATTTGTCTTAAATTTGATATTTTTCTATCTTAATTAACATCGAAATTAACAATATACTTTAGGCAAGAAGCAATTGGACGAAAAAATTGTTATACTCTGTCGAATATATATTTTGATTCAATTATTTGATTAAAATGTTACAATATTTTTTGTGTAACTTATAAGTGCAAAAACGACCATGGCTTTAAAGCAATGCGTTAGCAATAGGTGGTTATAAGCATTAGTTTCATTAAAATTAAAAGTGTTCATTAAATTTGAATATTATGGTATCTGATTAGCAAATTTAACTTTTTCGGTAAATAAATTGGTGACAATCGGAATACACTGTAGGGTCGCAGGCTTTTCTAAAACCTGCACCGCACATGTTCACCTCATGTTTGAAGTTCCTCTTTTTTTTTTTGCATTTTCTGTCTTCGACAAGGGGAGAAAGGAAAAGAACCTTGCCCAATTTTTTTTCTCTTTTTTTTTGACCGTCGCTTGTCCAGGCGCGCTGACTCCAGAGACCTTTATTGCTTTGAGACGGCCGAACTATAAACTGTGACTGACCCTTTCGGCGCAGGGTCTCACGGACGGCATGCGCCAACTGTTCTTGCAAATACATATAATAATTTTCAAAAATAAAACTAATAGAATAAGAAACATTAGTTTCTTTCTTTCACAATAAAACTGATAAGCGACCAGCAGAAATTCTTGACCCTATAGTTTTACAAGTAGCTTAAACTGTACATCATCGTCAGTCATTGCCTTCGGTTAGGCAAAAAACAACGTGGAAAAACATTATTTTATATAATTGGGGTGTGAAAGTAATAGTATTTACGATCTTAAGCGACCTATACAATTCCTGGAAAGAGGGCCGATTGCTTGAGTCGTATGCTAAGAGAGCAAAAACGAGCAAGAGCGAGCGAGAAGGACTGCGCTCTGTCAAACACGTGTTGGCAGGGTCAAATGGTTACTTTTCGAAGGAATGTCATAAAAAAAAACGGAAAAGCTTGGGAGTCGAATGAAAATGTAGAAGAGTGGCAACAGAGCAAGAGTGCGTATAGTCAGTTGTTGGAAAGCCTCTGCATAGTGCGGATGCATCCAGACTTGCCCTTAAAGTGAGATATAAGTGCAGTCTCAGATACATATATAATTCACGCAAGTTATTATTTTATTAGAGTGCGACGTGAATAAATATTGTTGGAGATGCATAGATCTACAAATCTGTCTACCGCTTCTCAAATTTAGAATACTCTATTGGATAGGTAAGTAATTCATTTTTTAAAAGTTTAATATTCATGATCTTTTTTTGCTCATCTGAAATTATAACCATAATTAGTAGACGTGATAGGATCTGAATAAATAGTGATTTGTAAAGTATAGTATTGAAAAGCGAATATATTATAAAATTATAATGACATGGAAAATAAATAAGAAACAAAAATAACAAAACTTTGGGTAGAAAATAATAAATATTGACAGGTATAACTTACTCAACTAGCGTGAAGGTAACCAAAAATCGAAAAATAGATGTGTTTGAAACAAAAAGTAAAATAAAACACCACAAGATTTCTATAAAAAAAATTTAATTATATACAGCCTGAATTTATCAAAATAGATGAAAATGGAGACTAACAATTCGCTTATATTCCAATGAACAAAACACTGAAAAACATGTTTAATGATCGATCCATTACAATGGAAGAACTCGATTGTAAGCGAATTCGTCTGCGCGATGACGTTCTAGAAAATTACACTGATGGGGAAGCTTATATAAACTATAATTTTTTTAAGGAGAATTCAGATGCGTTGGAAATAATATTATATCAAGATTCGTTCGAAATCATTAACCCTATTAGACCTGCGAAAAAAAAGCACAAGATTTTAGCACTGTATATGTCGAGGTATATGGCTGTTGGCAGTAACGCAGAACATTTGAGAAGTCACGTTAAAAATATTAAGCTCGTTGCACTTTGTAAAGATAAAGATTTCAAACACCATTTTTGGTACAATTGTAAAAGATTTAGATGAAATTGAGAAATATGGCATTATAGCTGACAATAAATGTATTAAAGGTGCGGTAGTTTATATTGCTGGTGATAATTTAGGTAGTCACGCCTTAGATGGATTTACGGAAAACTTTTCGACTGCTAAATACATGTGCCGATATTGTTTAGTTAAAAGAGAAGATTATTAGAATATATTCTAATGCTATGCGCAAGATGCAAAGCAAGTTTTGTCGAGATTCTATTTTTTGTTAGAAAATTATGAATCGATTAAGTCGCAATGGTCAAAATTTTGGCTTGTTGTTTTCGACAACCACTGACATTGCTGCCCTCTCGAGCTTCGCCCAATTTTGATTCGATTTTCTATTGTATTCTAATGCTTTACGCAAGGTGCACGGTAAATTTTGTCAGGATTCTATTTTTCATTTGGAAATTATGAACCCGATACGGTCGCAGTGATACAAATTTTCGCCCGTAGTGTTATTCAACAAATATTGATAAAAGATTGTTCACAACAATTCAAGACTTGTGAATTTTCATATTCGATCATGCACTGATGAAGTATTGTATAAATTTTTGATAGTTTACAAAAGGCTCTGATGGACGTATCAGCTCGAAGAATACATATATAAGATTATATTCATTTAAATGGTGTCTACCAAAAGCCAATCCTTAAAAGACTTGTTATTATGCATGGCTGCATAGTTGTGCAGTTAACGCGTGTACAGTATGGTTGAAAAATTATTTTGCGTTTGGATTTTACAAGCCTCGATAGGGTGCAACCTTGATGCTTCTCTATAAACTGGCGGGTCTGTCGAGTGACTGCCGACTCCCGTTCAAGTTTCTAACAAATTGTAATACTATTTAGATTCGACACACCAAGTCCGTTAAATACTGTCTTTAACGTGTTCCGAAATTATGGATCGGCAATGGGCAAAGTCAGTGTTCACGTTTTTTTTTTTTTTTTTTTGCATTACAAATGAGAATTATCATTAGAATTCATTAGAAACTCGAACCGGAGTGACTCGAGAGAGCAACAATCTTAAGAGAGTACTCATGAGCATTGTATGAGCGACTCATGGTTGCCTCACTATATTTTATGTAGGCTTATTTAAAATCCAAATGTAAAATAATTTTCTAATCAAATTATTATACACTATAGCTCATTTTCCAGGCATGAGTACAATTAGTCTTTCAAAAATTGAATTTCGTGTGTATAATATAGGCGTGACCAGTGTTATTTATGCACGTTGTTCGGTTATGTTGTCATTTTGTTATTTTTGTAGATTCTCTGTATTGATGCGGTTCGGTTAGTCATCCAGCCTTGTAGGAAATTCTTTGGTATCTGCAAAATATAAAATAGAGCTTAAAAAAAAATCTCATTGCATGCATTGTTCTCGATAGAAGGCTGGTAAACTGCTGTTTAAGTGGTTATGCAAAATCTATAAGTGAAAGCATTTGTCACGGTTTTTATGAAAAAACGAGTTTGTAAGTGGATCAGTTGTCCAAAAGAAAGTGTGTATTTTCTATAACTACAGATATGTGAATGGTCTTTTTCTCTTTGAAGAACTTACAATTTCAATGTTTTAAAAAGGAAAGTTCATTTATACAAGTTCTTTCATTGGCAAGTAGCAATTCTTCGACATGCAGTATATTTTTTCGCGGATGTATTACGTCACCTTGCGTGTGTCATTTTTATTTCTTTTGCAGTGAATATGATGGAATGGAATTTCAAAAATTTTAACAGTAGCGATTCTTTGGCTTTTACGTCATTTGAATTCCACATTTCATGTCGGAAAACTTATTAATGTTGAATTGGCAATTGCTTCTCAATTATGCTATAGAAATAACCGATGCTTCGAAAAAAAGGTTTAATATACTCGTGAAAAATGAGCATATCTATTAGCTTTCTGAACACAGACTTATATACAAATAGAACAGCAATTTATGAGCATTAAACGACCGCATGTATTATATTTCAAGTAAAGTTTCAACTTTGTGACGAATTAAATTGAATTGTCCGACAGCAATATCCATGTATTGAACGTTATTCAAAAAGAGCTACGGTTTTTTTCCCTCCAAAATACCATTAACGATATATAATCAATATAGGGAACTTTGTACAATGAAACTGCGGAACAATGTTGCGCATAAGAACATCGCGCATGAAAGCTATATATACCTAAAATAACGCCGCGCGACTATAGAGCTTGGTGCACAGATGAGCAGAAGATTTATGAAAGATAGTTAATCAGATGAGAGAAAGATGCGTTATATACAAAGGCTCTGGCATGAAACAAAGAAGCTCGGTGTGCGCGGCGCATGCATATACGAGAAGGAGGAAGAGAACACACAGTGCTCGCTCGCATCGCGGCAAAAAGCCAAAGAGAACGAGACGATAATTACTCGGGCTTTTATGCTCGCTCCTGGCCTCTTTTTGCCCCGCGCCCGCGCATGTACCTACTGCGCGTAAGCAATAGACTTCTTTCATCTTTTTTTTTTCTCGCCCATAGTGTTCTGTCCTGCATACGCGCGTTCGTTCGATTTCGCCGTCAGAAGTGCAGCAGCAGCGCGCAGGCCGCGCATATTACGATGGGAATTGTGCTTTCTTTTTTCTTTTTTTTTTGCACGGCTGTTAGAAAGTCGCGCGCCGACGCGCGTAACTGTATATTGTACTGCACTTACAGTTCATGCCACGAGAGATATAAGGTATTACGAGCGCGATATGCCTGCATAACTATATATAATAGCGCGCGAGTCGCAGTCGCGTCAGGTGTGATGAGAGAGAGAGAGAAAGAGAGAAAGAATTGCAATGGTATGGGACATGTGCGCGACGACGACGACGACGACGATGTTCGCATTGGTCACGTTCCTGTCGTCACGTTGCAGCATTATTCTGATGTCATGCCCGGGATTATTACAGCGCGATTGGCATTATTGCCATCGAATTTACAATTGTAATGGTATGCGATCGTTAAGGAATTGCCTATAAAGTATGATCAGCTCGATGGATTATTATACTATTGTATGAAATATGCGACGCAGAAAAAATGATTGAAATATCAATCGGAGTCATCGAATTTTCATATTTTATATATTACAGCTTGGTGTCGCAGACGCGGTGGTGTATATAATATAAGAGGAAGTCCGATCGCTGACAATCTAGCAATTTATGGAAGTTCCGCTGCACGCGCGCGTTATTAATACAGCATGGATATACATGACGCTGTGTGTGTGTGTGTGTGTGTGTGTGTGTGTGTGTGTGTGTGAGTGTGCGCGCGTGTGCGTGTGTGGGGGGCAGGCCCGAGTTTTTTTTTTAATGAAATGATGAGCGTCGGCGACGCCGGCGCGTCGTCTGCCGGACTTGACTGACTGACCGGGGCAGGATGAACTATACGCGCTTCGCCGGAAGTGGCCCATCACCGGCCCACATTCTCTCTCTCTCTCTCACTCTCTTCGTACACCGCTTCCTCTTCATACAATATAACTCGTTTTACTCTTTTTGGTAACTGTCCCTCTCTCGCTCGCTCGCTGTGTCCTGTTGCGTGCGACAAATTCTTTTTTACCTTTTGTGAGAAGATTTCTATACGCTTGATGTATAAGAATCGAGCAAAAAAAAAATGCGATAGGTCATTTCATTGATACAAATATCAAAATGAGTGTTCTATCATAGTCGTGCTGAATGCGTAAGAAGGTAAATCTTCGCGACAAATTTGTCCGCTGGCGTATATATGACGTAATTGAAACACACGCCACGACGATAAATATTCATGCAGCGCGAGCGATGCACACACATATACGCACACACAGTGAGAGAAGGAGAGAGAGAGAGAGAGAGAGAGCGAACTGTATATTAGCATAACTCGCTGGCGAAGGCGAGCTGCTGCTGCTGCTGCTGCACCAGTGGCTAATTAATAACTCCGCATGCTCGGGCGCGAGCTGCTCTCTCTCGCAGATCCTCATTGCCGATATTGCCGCCTTCATATATTTATATTATACAGCCTCGCGCGCTGCGCCGCGGCTGCAGCGAAGTCTCCCTCTTTCTCGCGGCTAATCGCCTATGCGCGCGCGCCTTATTCGAGTTTATAATCATACGGCTGTGGTGCACGCGCTCACTCGCTTGCTTGCTTGCTTGGTTTGCGCGCGCGGCGAACCTCATTATATCCACTGCCTTATCTCGCGTGCACGCTGTTCAGTGCAGTGCAAGAGACTCGCGGGATATATAGAAGAAAGAAGAAAAAAAAAGAGCGGCGCTATATACATGCAGTTTTTGAGCTGCATGGAAATGAGGGTTATATAGATAATTGGCTTGTGTGAGCCTGCGGCTTGCGCGAACAATGTGCCGCTGCGAACGATTGTATCGTTATAACACATACACACACACACACACACACACACACACACACACACACACACACACACACACACACACACACACACACACACACACACGCGGGATAATAAATTATTGTGCAATAACGAAATGAAGAGAAAAAAGAGAAAAGGCTCGCGTCTTATTAGCGATTGTACAATGTTATAATGTGAAGATAGCTCGGGAGACGAGAAATAACGACTTTACCGTGATAGAGCAAATTTTTTGAGAAATAGTGAAAAAAAACAACGCCCCTTTAGCGCCAAGTCTCGCGCGGTGCGCGAGTTATTGCGTAAGCGCGTATATATGTATACGCGATATCGCCGTGGAAAGTGTGTGTTCCGCGCGCGTGTGTGTTGCAATGAAGTCAAATCTTATCGCGGCGCGGCTTATCGCGAGGAGGAAACTAAAAAAAAAAAGTATAGAGAAAGAAGTGGGAGAGGCAGACGCGCGTGCGTGTATATATTAATTTGGGATTTTTCCACGTGCACGCCATTAATATATTTGTTGCCTTGAGCGTTATATATGCATGTGATTTTGGAGTGATAAGAAGGAAAATTGATTGTTTTCGACGTGACGATGAATCATTGTTTTTGAAAGAAAATCATTATTCGCCTATCCTCCGAAGGACACAATGTAGATAATTGCGATCTGACCATCTGTTTCTAAAAACATAATAAGCGACCAATTAGCATAACAACGAAAGACTTTTATGTAGAAATGTCGTGTATAGCAAAGCACATCAGGAAAAAAAAGAAGTTATCTTTACGACGACGACCGGCGGCCACATCCCCATTAATTCAACACATCACAGCTCTCTACGCTGCGTGGGTATTATATTGTCCGCAACTCTCGTGTGCGAAAGGATGAAAAAAAGGAAGGAAGGTTTCCGACGAGTCGCGCTCAATTCATTGGTTGCCACGGCATAGAGAGAGAAGTGAGTCGTCGTTGGTGGTCCTCTGCCGAGCGCTAGCCGTGGCTGCGGATATTCGTCGGCAGTAAAATATCTCTTATGGGAGTGTTGAATCGTAAAAATGGACGACTTTTTAGTTCTTTCGCGCGAGCAAGCAAAACCGAGCGTCCAGCTGCGTATAATCGTGTCTTTTATTACGTGGAATTCAAACAGCGACATTTTTGCCTAATCTCGAATTTACGAGGGAAGATTGTCTTATATAGTTTTTGAATGTAGAAAAGAAAGATCGTAGAGAGTTTATTTGTCGGAGGAAGATTGTAAATAAAAAAGTATGCGTCATACAGAATTCAAGTTTGAAACGAGAGAGCGAATCCTTCTATTCGCAATAACTATTGTTTGATCGATTATCCTTAGCAAACGTCATCAGCGTTTATGCTAACAAGTATGAAACATTATGATCTCGTAGAGCGATCCACCAAAATCTGAAAGCTTCTCCCAACTATAATAAGACCTCCGAGGTCAGGATATTCGTAAAACGAAAGAAGCTCCAAAGCTCGGTGGGTGCAGCTATACCTAATACGAAAAAAGGTAAAAAATAAGCTCGAGAGCAGGTGAACGAAGCAGGTGGTATAGTCGCCGGCAGCAACATCCAGCAACATATATACACACGTAAACTCACACACGCGCATGGTAGTGAGAGAGTGAGAGAGAGAGTCGGGCACCCGGCCATTTTGTCGGGGCTGCGCGCGTAGAGCGGCGGCGGCGGCGGCGGCAGCAGCCGTGGTATATACGAGCGGCTCTGCTGTCTCACGCTCTCTTCTCTCTCTCTCACTCTCTCGGCATTGCTTTGTGTTGTATGGTATGTGCAATGCTGACCTGACCAGCGAGGCAACCTTGGGCCTTGCATCTCTCCCGCACGCGCGTGCTGTGCTGCGGCTGTGCTCTTATATAGCCTCGAGCGCTCTTTTTTATTTCTCTCTCTCTCTCTCGTTATAAAGACAGAGGGGGAGAGAGAGAGAGAAAAAAAATAGAGAGTGCGAGCAAGGCGTGGTCTCTCTCTCAACCCCTTGGCCTTTTCGACAGCGAGTTATCGTTTTGTTTACGTGCATCCGATCTCGCGCGGTGTAACCGTTACCCTTTTTATAGCTCGCGGCTGCACGAGTTATAAGTATCATTGCCTTTTTGTTCTTTGCACTATACCCGCGCGCGCGACTTTCGAAAGCAATGAGATATCGGCGGCGCGAGATTGTGAATTGCATGCTATTCGGTTTTTTTGTCGCGCAGGTACAGGTTGATCGTTTGCATTTCTCACGCGTCGAATTATTTATCGAATTAATGAGGATTCATATATATAGGAAGAAAGCATGATATCGTTTTAATGCAATATTGCGGTATGAGTAGTAAGTGGGCCTACTTTGCGAGACAACATCAAGCGCTGCGTGTCGTCTCACGAACTGGGCCCACTTACTATACTTGTATTATGTTCAATCAGTGTTGGAATATACAAATGAAATATAACTTAGTTTCTCGTGAAACTGCAAAAATCATTCGACTTGTAGAGAATCTGCTACACTCTAAGACAGAAATGTAAAACGAGAGCGATGACGTAAAGTCATAAACCTATTGATGTGTGTGAGGGTGTACGTGCGTGTCCCCGCATTGCTCATTATGAGCTCATTGGTTTTCAGTCTAAGAAATACGGGCATATACCGCCAAGACGCGCTATCAATAAAAGCACTTATTTGGATTTTAATATAAATTATTTATTTATACACCCGTATAAACCAACAATCAACATTATAACTTTTCCATATATGATGTGCTTTGACTGCATATAAATACATGACTAATTCACTATAATATAATTGGTTTGCGAGCGTTCAAACATGTGGGAATGTAAGTGGAGGTATAAAGCGGGATGAGAAGATATTGGCAATAAAATTAACTTCCGCTATTCGTCGGAACATTGGATTTTAGTGCTTTGGATGATGTCACCATCGTTTGAAATGCACCTCGAAACACACTGTGTATAGATATTGAAGACCTCGAAGGGCGTAGAAACTATACTTCAAGAGGGAGTGACGTCTTTACCGCATTTGAAATGCATATTGAAAAGGTATTTTGACAATTTATTACCACCAAATCAGAAAAAAGGGATAAAACGTTTGAAAAGTATACGAGAATATCACGAGGCGATATTCTCGTCTGTATCAGCCGAAGAAAAATATTCCCGCAAACTTATAAGTAACTCTTATATATTTTACATTCAAAGTTTTTTGATCAAATATACTCTGGCTTTTCCATATAAACGCATCACAGGCACTGCAGCATCCCTTGACGCAACATAATTCAACGCAGGGAAAACCGATTACAGTGCTAATATGGAAATAATATGGATTTACGGCGCAGCAGAAGGTAGTGTGCGGTAAAGCTTTGCTTGCCGTATATATATACCTCCACCTATATACACATATATTTATACGTTCAACAGGTGAACAGTCGTTGCGTTGACGGACGCATCGAACGTCATTCAATAGCAAGCATTGTTCTGCTATAGTCTGCTGCTCGCTCGAATAGTGTGTACACTGCACACATCAGGACAATATGTATATATGCACGAGAGCGATGGCGCGTGAATGCGCAGCGCGTCTGCAATGAAAAACGTTTTTTGTGCTCGCGGCTGCCAGATTATGCTGTATTGAATTTATCGATCGCAGCATGCATTTACTTTCATTCGCTCTCGACAAAAAAAAAAAAGAAAGCTCGCACTCGACGAGCTTTTCAATTTATATTGGCAGTCCTCAAATCGCGCGCGGCTCGTTCATGCGCGCTGAATGATTCGCTGCATGCGGCCGCACCAACTCACGCGCAGTAAAGTTCCATACTCGTTCATCCATTAAAATGGTTTTTTTTTTTGCTCCATCGAACGAAAAATAGTAAAAACACGAGTTCAAGTAGAAACAGCGTTTACGATAATCCGACAAGTAAGTATAAGTCGATTAAGCGACAAGATCGTAAGGGTTGTGCGCGCGCGCGCGCTCGGAGAGATTATATAATCTTGCAATCGTGGCAAAACGATCAATTCCCTCGCGTAACGAGCTTCCGAAGGAGCTTCTTTAGCGTTCGCCTTATCACCCTAATTTGGATACACTTAGATTAATCACCGAGACGTTCGGAAGCTCGGGACGACGTCGTCTCGCGAGCTATGTGTATATAGCTCGTAGTCTCACTGAGCGCGCCTTTGATGGCAATTCAATTAGGTAAAAGATCGTATACGATTAGCGATCGAGCAGCCGGATGCCATTACCATTTAAATATTGAAGAAGCTTTTAATAGACCTAATTCAACAGAGTGCACTTTCAATGCGATATGCCATTTCAAATTTATACGCGCTCTCTCTCTTTCTCTCTTTATCGAATATGTCTCTCTTTTGAAAGATTAATTATTCGATCTTTATCGGTTATCAGAATATAATCGCATAATTGTATAATGCGACGTCTGTAATATGAATTTCTTATATGCGATCGCATCGTTTGCTATATAAATCGATCATCTCGACGTTTATATTCATAATAAAGTTGGCTGCCCATAGCCAACAAAAGCTAAATAAATAAAGCGCATTTGCTACCTGGCCTAAATAAAAGCCTCTCCCCCTCGTCAATACCTCTCTGCGCCGCATTGTCGCGTTCTCCATTTCAACTATAACTCGCCTATAGGAATTAGGCGAATTTTGGAGCCGGAAATTTGGTTTTTTTTTCTTTGTGTGTGCGCCGGCTAATCCATGGCAGCTATAGCGCAGTAGCCAGTAGCCTCGATAAAAGCGAGCCGCGCCGCCATCGTGACGTAAAGCATCGGCAAAGCCAGCTAGCCAGGCAGTAAAGTCGACTCGTGTACGAGTGAGAGAGAGAGAGAACTGGGGGCGACTAATCGGGCAATAAACCATCGGACCCCCCGTGCCGCTCGGGGACTCTCTATATATACAGCGCGAGAGAAAGTTTCGCGCGCGCACAACTTGGGATTTGAATATTGTTTACCTGCACGGGGATCCCCGAAGCCGCAGCTAAGTCTTGGGAGGTTGTGGTTGTTGCAGGCAGGTAGATATCGATGGCCACTTCTTGCCTTTTTTTCTCTTCGTCTTCCTCTCTCTCTTCTTTTCTTTCGCTAGGTATATATAATCGCTCAACACCCGCCATTGGGATTTACGAGCCCGAGTGCGGTCGCTGTGATAAAAGAGATAGTGAACCACACGGAACCACAGGATAATGGGGGGATCTCTCTCTCTCTCTCTTTGAATTTATAAGCTTCAGATATTGCCCGTCGTTAAGAGTGTCGGTGTCACTTGTGGCCTCGACGTTTCTTCTCATTGGACGCGACTTTTTGTCTCTGATAAACTTTTTTTTTTTGCATAAGTGTCGATAAAAGTTTATTGTCCCACGAATTTTCTTCGTTCTAATCTGTTAACGCACGATAGCAGCCTCCTCAATCGATAGATTGAAAAAAAAAAGTTGGGAGAGAGGATTGATAACCGTACATAATTGAATAATTATAAAGAAAACTAGAAAGTTCGCAATGATTTGCACGAGCCCATAAAAATTTGAAGAAAAGCTAGATAGTAGTGGAGGTGGTGAAGAAGTAGGCCAGCCGGACGTGAATAACTATTTACGAGAGTCGTCGTCGTTCGTTCATTCGTCGTCGTCGTCTGCTGTTTTAAAGGAGAGCAAGAGAGCGCGAACGAACGTTTTCTCATCGACTAAAACCCAACGTTTCTCAAATCCAGGTCACTCCTATAATGAACAAAAGCTATATGTATTCGCTGAAATTCGCATTGTAATTTTCCTCGCTGATTATTTTCCGTAGTAGATTCTTCATCGTGTTCCAATTCACGTCTTTTTCATAACTCTAAAGTCATTGCTCTTTGAGTACACATTTTAAATTTGATCGACTTCGTAATTGCCATCGATTTTTCGCGATATTTTTTTTTGTCTACAAATCGTGAATTAAGGATTCCAATGAATTCAGCAGACGCTCGTAAAAGTATTATCATCGATTGAACTGGAGTCGGTCGTTAACGTTCAAGCACTTGGTATTCTTACTCGTGTTAATTACCCATTGAATGTAGAGTGTTCGTTTCGTTCCGCTTATTTTCTAGAAAAATATTCGTGTTCGTGACATTCATTTTTTCTTGTTGTTTTTTACAAGCTTGTCTAAAGCTTTTGTAACGTAATTTTAAAAAATGAGCTTTTATATAACGAAGCATAGTAAAGTTTTTTTGAAAAATAATCTAAAATTGTATTATTCGACCAAACGAAATATTATAGTAGAAGGACGAAAAGCCAGCGTTGGCAAGCTCAAAATCGCATTGCCCCTATCTGGCTTGGGTTCACCCTCCCAAACATGGGGCAAAGCCCGTTCTCTCTCTCTCTGTCGGCCCTTTGGAAAATAAATTCTAATTTGGCGAAAAATGCCGAAACACGAAAGGGGTTAGCAGCGTATATAGTCGCGGTGGGGGGTAAGCAAGCACGAGAGGGGAGTTATATAGCGCCCGTAGGTGGGACAGTCGGAGAGTGGTGGTGGTGGTGGCGTCTCTTCACCCTTTTTATCGATCCGTCCGCAGCAGCAGCAGCAGCAGCAGCGGCGGCGGCAGCTCGCATTCACTGGCGGCAGCGTTGTTCGCGCGTCCACTTGTCGTGCGAAGAAAAGCCCGCGTCGTACATCTTCAGTAGCCTTCGTATATGCGTGGCCTATGCGTAAAGAGAAGAGAGATAGAGGGGGGAGACAACTCACCCACGCGCACGTTTTCGTTGATAAAAGGGGAGGACGAGCTAGCGAGCTAGCGAGCGAGACAAAGAAAGAGCATTGTAAATCAATACCGTTCGAAAATAGCGATGCAGCAAAGTACGACGACGACGGGGAGGTTCTCTCTCTCTCTCTCTCTCTCTCTCTCTCTCTCTCTCTCTCTCTCTCTCTCTCTTTTTCCTTTCATCGTCATTTTTTTTTTGCGCGCGATAGCGCAGGAGGGGGCGATCGACTTTTTAATGGAGCGACAAAGGCAATTAATCTGACAAAAGGTAGAAGCAAGCGCGCGCAACGGAGAGAGAGAGAGACCATGGGGTGCATATGTGCCTCTAATTGACTATGGGTCGGCGTGTGCAGCTTATTACAGTCGATGCGTGCTCAATTGACTTTTCATTCATTGTACATGTACTTTTGCTATGCGAAACGGTCCAATGTCAATTTTGTGCATATATATACGTACAAGCGAGAACGTGAAAAAGGAAAATTGCGTTGCAAATAATAATAATAAAAAAAAAAGGTCTTGCAGCAGCAGACACGGTAAAAGCGTGAGTTGGCAAGGCCATAATCGAGTAATCTCGCGAGAGCCATAAGTTCTTTTACAGCACTCGCGCGAAAGAGAGAGAGAGAGCGAGAGATTACCGCCGCACTCGACAGCTTGCCTTCAGTCGTATATATACGACCTCGAAAGAATGCTCGCGCGCCGCGCACAGAAGCACTATAATGCAAAAGACGGAAGAATGTGCTATGGAAAAATTGCAAGCGTGTAAACTACCGTTCGGCAGTATAGACGCGTGCAGTGTTATTTTTGCCTCGCTTCGCTCGTTTTGATTTTTTTTTTATTTTCGGACGAATGAGAAACTTCTTCCTTGTTACTTTTATGTATATTTACTTACTCGCGGCTGGGTGTATTTTGAGGCAAGGATTTATTGAACGTTGACTGGCCAAGCTTATTAAATTGCTAATGGACGAGACGATACATTTACGTCTGCGGCTTGTGCGAAGCTCCAACGAGAATAGCATTTTTTGTGAATAAATTGCTGGTACGTGGTTATTTATAAAGCTTTTCGCGCTTTATTATTTGAAAGAGGAAGCATGTCTATATTGGACGCGTGAAAAAGGAGACTGCGGATTGAATGCGACTTAGTCGAACAAACGTGAATAAATGAGTGCAAGCTAAATGATGTGCACATGTCAAAGCTCTACTCCAATTTGCATATTTGGAATAAGATTGATCGAAACAATGCAATAACGCTTGGTGGATGTAAGCGGTTGAATAAAATTTTCGAGTGCTTTTTTGTTGATCATTTTGCGACAATACGACGTACGCGGTACTGCTGTAATATAATATACGGAGCAAACGTGAAGAGTGTGCACGATGATAAGAATATACGCAGAGTGCAGAGTGCAGAGAAGCGTGTCGGGACATTGAAATTCCGGGCGAGAGCACAAAAGGATTTAATTAAAAAAAAGAAAGAAAGAAAGAAACGAAGAAGCAGGCTGTTATTCTGTAAGAAAGGCAATAGCCCTCACATATAAGAGTGAGGCTCGAACGACGACGAGGAGGCGAGGGAAGACAATTAGCTCTCGCTCGCGAGTCTGTTGAAGAAGAAAGAGCTGCGGGCCACTCGACAGAGCGAGAGAGAGAGAGAGCGAGAGAACACTCGTGTGTCTGTGGGGGCAGGTGGAGCTATTTGGAGAACGGCCCACTCTGAGCTCTCTCTCTGTATATGCCCTCTGCCTGAAAGCCCTCTCTCTCTCTCTCTCCCTCCGCTACGTCATCGACGAGCTGGTGCGGAATGACGCGAAGATCGTAAAGCCGACTTCGGGCCATCTGGTTTCCTTTTCTTCCTTCCTTCCTTCGCTCGCGCTACTCGCGCAGCTGCCCTTTTTTTTCGAAAAGAAAAAAAAAATAAAGACCATAAGAAGAAGGAACGAAATACATATAATAAGGAGAGCCGCGCGAGGGGTGACGACGACGACGACGACTTTCGTATATCGCAATGTCCACGCGCGATTTTCCATGTAATGGGGTGGAATTGACACGCGTGTTTTCTTCTGGCACGCTTCAGTGGCGCGCGTGTAGTGCATGAGCTATGCCTGCCTAGACTGCACGCTATAAGTAGACCATACACACTATACGAGGAGCGTTTGCCATCTGGTGCAGTGCTAAGCGACGATGCTCTTTTATCGGGGATCTGGACATGACAGATTTCTTCTTCTTCTTTTTTTCATCAAGCTGCCTTTTGTTGCTCTTTGTTTTGTTCGTTCGTTCGTTCGTTCGTTCGTTCGTTCCTCGACTGTTTCAATTTTTTACCAGTTTCGTTGCAATGTAGCGTTCGGAAATCGATTTATCGGGGAACGGATAGACTTGTGTAGCCTTGTTACTTTGTCAAAGGTAAATCGGAGCAAAACAAACAGCATAGTACGACATGCTTTAATTATTAAATCGTGAATTTTTTTTCGTAAAAAGGCTCTCGTTTGAAGCTTTTTCCTTGCACGGCTATGAAGGTTTTTTTTATAGAATTAGTATTAGCTTTGAAAGTTGGAACTTCTCAAACTATTCTGCAAACATTCGAAAATGCTTCAATTCGATTTTGCATGCTAGAGCTTTTCAAGTAGTTCTGCATAATCGCGCGTTTAATGACTGCAGGCACGTGTTTGCCGTAAACGTAGGTTTCGCCTATGAAAACTTTATTCGAAAGTTATGTGAAATATTTGAGTCGACAAATAAATGAGTATTTGAATATATGACATCATATTAATCTTTATAAGAGCGAAAAGTGTTCTTTGCATAAATACTAACAATTAATTTCAGCAAAAATCATAACCTTGCTTTCAGTTGTAGAATTCATTTTTTGAAACGCGTGGTTGTACCATGAATCATAAAATAAATATCTTTGCGACTGAAGCTGAGTACTTTACCTTAGAAAAAACTAGAATCGCTAGATTTTTCCCGTGTACGGCATATATATATTCATAGAAACCTTGCCACTCTGCAAAGTCGCCGACAATTCCAACTGACAGTTTCCAGCGCCATAATGTAATCGTTGCCATTTCATCCACGTACGTAATTAAAAGTCATACTTGAAAATCATGAGGAGCGTGACTGTGAGATAACATTCAAAATTCATGAAAAAAACACGCAAGTATATAGATATATATAACCAGTGTGCGCGCGGACGGAGGGTACATAACGAGTGAAAAATGTCATTGAGCCATGAAACACGTGTCTCCGGTATAAGAAAAGCTCAAGCGATGGTCTGCGCTTGGAGTAGCGAGATGAGCGTGTCGTGAAAAATAAAAGAAAGAGCGAACTGCTGGCTCGTGCACATTTGTCAGCCAGTCGTTTTCTCGGGCAGCTCTCGCGCGCGTCATTTGCATTTCCTGTCCATTTTCGCGCGCGGATGACGGCCTATAATACGGCTCGGTCGTTGGATTTTCGTGTGCCTCGTGTTCAGCAGCAGCAGCAGCCGCGCGCTCGCTTTAACGAGGACTCGTTAGAAACTCGTAAAGGCGCTTATCTTCGATCAAGGCCACCGCGGCGACGACGACGACGCTCGTCTCGCCTGAATTCCCAATGAGCGCTCTGTCGCGGCGATGTATGCCCCCCGCTTCTCTCTGTGTGTCCCTCTCTGCATGTGTATGTGATTATATTGTCGTCTCACGAGTAGTGTCTTGAATTGATTTCGAGACTGGAAACTCGCGCGCAGCAGTTCTTTGTTTGCCTCGTCGATGCGTAAACGCGCAGACATCGAAAAGTATACGCCGTGTTTAGTCTGCGCGCACTTGCGAACAATGTAGTCGCTTTAGGAATTATTATAGAGCCAAACGAGAAGAGTAGGGGGGGGGGGGACGAGTATATATAGGTGTCGAGAGAGATTAAAGACGTCGCGCACTGTAGACCCTCGTTAAGGATCCCGCGCGTATAACTTAAACAGCGTTAACGAAGGTCTAATTACCTTGATCATCACTTATTAAGGACACATTAGTCTTTGGTGAAATCAGGCGAAACCTTCGGCGAATATGCGAAGCATTGTGTTCAGCCTCAAATTATTGCCCTTCCTCCCACACTTTCGTCGTACAAACCGCACGCGTCATTTCGAGTTATTTATATCATGAAGCGCGAAATAAATGCTCGCGTGGTGTGTCTTTTAATGACCGCCGCGACGTTATGTGTGTTTGCAGTTTTATTACTGCGTGTAACCCACATTGGTGCAGCTTTTTATTTTATACTCAATAAAACATTTCCCGTTATCAGCGATGAAACAGCGCTAAATGTGATTTGTATTACTCGGAGCTTCGAAAAGAAAAGAAACTTTTCATATTACGGAAACAAAAGGTGAAAAACTGTAGCAGAGGACCTACTGCTGGGATGTCTCTTTTCGAGGAAAGATATATATGCAGAAAAGCGCTTTCTCGATTTTTCCGCAAAGGGACGCCGGCGTGCACGCATTTAAGTAGTCGGAGAAAGCCGTAATCTCCTCTTTGACGCGACTCGCGACTTTCGCGGCCGCAACAGGTGGACTGCTGCAGCAGCAGCAGCAATTCTCGACCTTCGCTTGCGGGTGCGATGCTTTTTCGGGCGCAGAGTTATTTTAACGCTCTTGCGGCCAACAGAGAAAGAGGAAAAGAGAGAGAGAGAGAACCAGTCGTGTGCACACGCCGAAAAAGTTTGACTTCTGTGTTCGTGTGTATACGGAAGGCGGGCTATACCTTCCTCTCTTTTTTTTTCTTTTGCCGAGAGACTTTTGGTTTGCTAGCAAAGGGGGAGAAGAGTTAAATGGCTTTCGGACGGCAAGTGGTGCTTTAACTTTGTGAAAAAGGTTGAATTTTATTGTATTACTGTGGATTTTATCGTTGGGATTAAGGGATGACGGAATTATGTCTTGAAATGGAAAATAGGGTTTAGTTATGCTAATTACCGCGGGATAATTAAGCGATAAAGCTTTTTTTTTTGGATGAATGAAAATGTGGTATCTTGAATAACTATAATTTCAAAAGCGAACTTCGATATCTATTATAATTGCTAAACGACAGCTTGCCGAATTAAAACATGATACTTGCAATATTATAGCGTGATAAATAGTTGTCAAGAGCTTAAAACTGCTTGAGCCTGTACTCAAAAAACTCTGCAAAAAGTGTGCCATAGATAAGTTATATGCAGCCAGGTATAATCCGAATCGCTCGTGTTATTCAACCTCATTAATGACGCGCCGAACGAGAGCAAAGTTTAAATTAAAGTTTTCAACTTTGATACTATATCTACAGAGAGTCCAGTACATACTGGCTGCGCGTTATTTTATCGGGAGAGAGAGAGCTTGCAGCGGCGAGTGGTCGTCGTTGCTGCGGTGGCCTACACTTATACACGCACGTGTGTGCGTGACACGAGGCGGTGGCCTTGCATGCATCACGTATACATACACGCCCGCGGACGTCGAGTTGAGCCGGACTGCACACTAGCCTCTTTGTGCGCCTCGTTTACCATCATCTCTCTCTCTCACTCTTACTTGCACACACGCGAACAGTCGTCGGCGAGGCCAATCGGTTTTTCCTGCGATTTCACGAGACCAACTGTATACATACCTATATTTGTTGCCGGTTCAGCGTGTGTGTGCGTGCGATTAATTTTCAAGGAATCAATTTCAATGATAAACATCGTTTTGGAAGCAATAAAAATATTTCGATTTTTTTTTGCATTTTTATATCATTTTTTTTTTCATTCTGGTAATGCTAATTTATTGCTTCTTTCCGGGTAAATTATACGTTGCGGTTTCATAATGATCGCTAAATTGGCCATCCCACGGTCGCGTGAAATTCGATCGGTTGTCAGGAAAGTGCTTGTTTTATATTCAGCGAAAAAGACCGCGAAATATTGAATTCACTCGCGAAGGATGGTAAATTTTCTCATTACATCTACTGGGAGTTGTAATTGTTTCTTTTTTTCGTGAAGGTGATAAATAAAAAAAATCTCGTGAAACAATAAAAACAGGAAGAAAGAGAAGCTTTGGCGCGCGCACTATAAATACAGGCTTATAGCGAAAACAATGTAAGCCCCGGAGGCATTCTTCATGATAATTTGCGAACACGATAATGGGCGCTCATATAAATGTATAACAGGCCGCGGCAGAAACGAATATCCAAAGAGAGAGAGAGAGGTCCGCGCGGCAACACAATATATGCGAGTGAGAGAGAGAGAGATGAGCTTTATAAGAAGACGAGCGAGAGGCGCGTGCCGCAAGCAAAAGGTTTCTCGCCAAAAAGCAAAAAAAAAAAGAGAAGAAGGAGAGAAGAGAAGAGGCTGCGGGGGCGCCTCTCGTTCATTTTATATATATTTTCTCTCTTTTTTTTCACTCGCGTTCTCGCCTTTGTATATTCTCTTTTTCGTGAACCCGCCCGCGCTCGTTTGTTTAGCGCGTGTATCGCGGCCTCGCTAATTGAGGATGCTGCAGCGTCTTTTTTTGCGAACCCGCTCGGCGCGGCCTGTTAAGTTTATCGGCTGGAATTCTGACAGCTCTCCGCGCTCGGACACCAACGTGTCTCTTCCCCTCCTCTTTCGTGCAGCTTTTTTTCGCTTCGTGGTGGCATCGCCTCCTTCCTTTTTTTTTTTCTTTTCTTTCTCTCTTTCTTCTTTCGCTTTGCTCTCTCCACGGCCTCTTCGCTGCTCTCTCGCTAAGAGTTTATTATCTTTTTATTGATCTTGCTTATGTTTCCTTTGCTTTTTGCTCGGTCAAGTGCAGTAATTGACGTGCTGATATTTCAGGAATGCCTTATGATTGATGACCCTGGTGCATTGTTTAACAGATGCAATGTATGATGCGCGCGTTATTTAAATTCACAAATCACATCGCGTATATTGACCTGTTATATATGCATATCGTCAAATAGTCGTCATTATTATTAACTAATAATAACAAAGCGTCGGATTGTAAAAAGCAGTGGTGACAGGTGAGGCAAAAAAGAGAAGCAAAGTCGAGCGAGATTTACGCGAAAGCGCGGCAAAAGAAAGTGCATCGATCAATCCATCAACGGCTCGCTGCGACGAGAAATATCGGTCTGTTTGTCAGAGAGACTCTTCTTTCATCCATTATACCGTGAGAGAGAGAGAGAGAGGATATATAATGCTTTTTGGGTGCGTTTGGATCACAGCCAGTCGTAATGTTTGACGACTCTTCGGCATCTTGCGGTGATCGATCGGCTCGACGAAAATTCGCGCAGCTGAGAAAGCAAAAACTAGATTTTCATTGCCCCGCCGCTTGTTATTCTCCGTAAGATTATGCATCGCAACGAGAGAAAAAAAATTGACATCGTCGCGAGGTCTTTAATGGCTTGGTTTTCACGCGAGTGTCCGGTGTCCCAGGCCGCGAGAAATCATATATCCTCGGCTCTCCTGCTGTCGTTCATCCCGCTGACGTATTATAATAATACTTGCGCGGTCGTCGTCGTCGCGAGTGAGCGGTAGAGCGAGTTACGCACGCAAGCACGCCTTATTTTTCGCCGCGTGCATCGCGCACAGCAGCAGCAGTGCAGCAGTGCAGCATAGATTCGTGTGTAATGACGAGTTGTTGCGTCGCTCGCGCGCCGTTTGTTTTATGTAATATTTGCGTTGCGCAATTGCGAATGAAACTTACGTGACTTTTTTTTTCTCTCTCACTCAGTTCGGGCTTCGTTTTATTTCACTTTGCGGTGTGAAATAAGAAAAGAAGAATTTTCCTGATTGTTAATTATTTTTTTTTTGTTAAGAGTAGCCTTCAATTATACGGTTTATCTTCGCGTGCCTTCGTCGCAATCTACGAGTACATCTCTATAACTTAGATAAAATAAACAGAAAGTTGAAAGTGATTTGAAGTTCGCTTTATCTCGCCTTTATCTATAGTATGTGCAACCTTATTGTATTCCCAATGTCTTCAATCTGATAAGCGTCTTATTGATTGAATTAAGCAAACAAAAAAGAAATGATCCCTACGTTTATAGTATAATTACCGTTCACAGCATAATTTGAATGAAATAGCACGTTCCAACAGGGACGAGGCTTTCTCGGAAACAGGATAAAAAGCACACAAATGAAGGATGTAAGGATTGAGGATAGCGGAGCTAAAAAGAGCGCGTTCGCCTACTATCCATTAGTTACTCGCAGCGGCGGTCGGTCGGGCGGGCGCGATTCGGTATCTGATTAACGGAAGAGTAGTATAGGTATAGGTATGTATATATAGAGAGGCAAACGTCGCGTCGCCGGGTAACTGCGCGTTGAATGGCCGGCAGTCACACAATCGCGCGAGTCACGGGCGGCTCAAGCGTCTTCATTAAGACATTTTTCCGTCGAGGCCACTCTCTTTCTTTCTTTACTATGCCTCTTCCTGTCTTCGCGCACACCAAAGGCTCTCTCTACTCCCCTCTTTTTCTCAAAGTCGTCCCTTTTTTCTCTCTACTCTCCCTTCTCAGCTTATATATATAGATACACGCATTGAAGGTGGGCCGCCTTTTGCGCAACGTAGGTATATATACCTGCGGGCCCCCGTAAATTATGCGCGCACTATCCTGTTATTTGTCGGTTAACATTCCGACACTTTGCACTTTGCAAAACTCACTCCTTATTTGAGAGTCCTTGCAGTCTAATATTTCTCTGCTGGTGTACGCGGCGAGCGAGAGGGAGAGAGAGAGAGAGAGAGAGAGAGAGAGAGAGAGTAAAAGGAGGCCGCTTTACCGTTGACGCCGCCGCCACCGCCGCAGTCGCGCGTAATTGCAAAGGATCTCGCGCTCGCTCGCAGGTGATCATTAGAGACACACACGCGGCGCCTCTCTGTTATATTCAGATTCTATATGGCGAGAGCGCCATCACGGTCGCGAATACATTAACAA
This sequence comes from Galeopsomyia nigrocyanea, assembly GCA_035047105.1. Lineage (NCBI taxonomy): Eukaryota > Metazoa > Arthropoda > Insecta > Hymenoptera > Eulophidae > Galeopsomyia > Galeopsomyia nigrocyanea. Next base: position 3,484 of record JAWWMK010052739.1, on the reverse strand, counting down.
CTCGCGTGTGCTCTCTGATGCCGGATTATTTGGTAATTGATCTCCCTTTCTTTGCGCCGTCACGAGTTTCGCGCAAGAGAAAAGCAGTTATAAGTTCACACGCGCGATAGATATTTCAATCAAACAGAATCTAACATTGACAACTCAATATAGCGCAAGCAACTTGAATTGAGGAACAAATAGCGAAGCTAATTAGGGGATGACGAAGCCAATCAAGCCAAATTCCGCAGCATGCGGCAAAGGATCCCCACCTCATGCCCTAATCTACCGCTCTGCCTCGACGCTCAAACAAGCTGAACCGACGAAGGAGCTTTAAGGATCGAAATCGGCTATATATACTCTCTCATCCTTCATCGGCTGCCTCTCAATGGCACACACACATACACACATACATGCACACGCATACGCAACAATCCGCGATCGACGCCAGAGATATAGACGCCCGTTAATTTGTCGCTGTTGGCTTGCGCGCCCGAATACCAAATCATGCCTCTACTATATGTATATATATATATATATACAGTCGTGCGGCCAGCACATCGTTGTCCGCTGGGACCCTTATAAAACGAACCCTCACGCACATACACGCACACATACGCACAATCACCGGTATAATCCATTTCTTGCGCGCAGCCCCGCGTAAATATACGTGTGCCGGGATGACGTTTGGGAATAGGCCGCTTATATTATACGTACGTATGCTTTCTTTTTTATTTTCTTCGCGAGGATTTTCTTTCTCCTGAAAACGCATATGCCTCTTGTTAAGCTTGAAATGTGATTTATTGAATTTCGTCACATATCTATGCAAGTGAAAAATTTTATAGGTCTTTTTTTTCGTATAACAAAAATTGAATTTGATTATGGCGATACTTCCGATGATAATGCGATTAGTCATAAACGAAATTCGGCTGATGGAGATTAAAGCGTATCATATACGCGAGCGGTTTACGGGCGCGCCGCAACTATATCTAATACGAAAAATCAATTTGATCAAAAAATTAGGTTTGCGCACGCCAGGCAGTCGCAGTCGCAGTGGCGCGGCGGGCTGCTCAGGCAACGTAAATACACTTTACGCAGTCGATGAATGTGGCTGTTTGTAGGGCGATGAATGATGGCTCGGCGTGGCGTTAGAGGCACGCACGATATAAGTTGAAATACGGCCACGGCACACACACACACACATACATCTACGGTAGGTATACGTATTAGTAGTATAAGAAAAAGCGCGTGCGCCGCCGGTGGCGCGTGTCACGGGGGCAGCTGCGCAGTCATTGTGTTCTCGTAAAAAAAAGGGAAAAAGGTCCCTCGAGGGGTATACGCGAGTGAGAGAGAGAGAGAGTTTGCTCGCGCTCGCGCCAGCAGCACCGGTAATGGCCCGAAATGGCCAAATTACAGAGAAAGAGATTGGAGTGTGTGTGCTCAGAGCTTGAAACCTGTGTGTATATGTGCGTGCTCCTCTCGAGCGGTTATAATCAGCGGGATTATACATGAGCCGAGGAAGATGCGATGAATCTTTTTCTTTTCTTTCCTTCACAAGTGTGTTTCTATCTCTCTCGCCCATGTGAATTCTTTAAGGAGATCTCTTTTCATCGATCAGCTTGCTAATCTCTATTTAAAGCAGTAGCGATTTTTTTTTCTGAATTTTATTAGCAGTGTAATTTATTCATATAGCGCGAGTCAAATTATCCCTTTACCATGTCTATGTATATGTACAAGCAATGTACTTGCTCGTGTTTACAAGGACCACCTTCTTGTCACCCTCGCGGGCGCATGCACACGTCCGTTGACGAACACATCTCTCTCTATATACATGTACACGTTACACGTACACGAGCGAGCGAGAGAGAGAGAAAGCTACCCTAGATTTCAACCGCAATCTACGCGGCGCGCGCGCGACCCTCCCTTTTTTCCGCTTGGCTACCCCCTTCTTCTCTCTCGCGCGCGCAATCGTACGCGGCTGCTGCTGCTGACTCTCGCTCCACTCTTTTTCTCTCCTGTTTGTCGAAGACGCCGCCGCTGCCGCCGAAGACGAAATTCACCTTCCTTTATTTCCTTCCAAGGCCTCAGCTCTTGGCCCTCTTCTCTCTTATTTGAATTCACCGCGATAAGAGACCCAGGATTATTTTCTTTTCGACGCGGCTTGTTGCCAGAGTGTATTTCGTACAACGGCTCTTGTAAGGACAAATAATGTGGATTTTTCCCCTTCGGAAAATGAAATACACTTGATAAATATGCTTTCTTATCAGATGAGCCGGAAATTTTTATTGTGAAAATAATACAAATCCAAAATGATGCAATGAAGAATAATTATTTATATAAATACGAATAAAATTAATAATTAAAAATAATGTACCAATAATTACATGAAATCCATGAAATCCTGTAGCTATAAAAAATACTGAACCATAAATTGAATCAGAAATTGTAAAATATGATTCATAGATTTCCGGTATTATTATACTTTCAGTTTTCGTTGAAAGCTATATCGTATACTTTTTTCTTTTAGTTTTGCAAAAGTTTTTCAGAACTCAGCAAATTGATGCTCTTTTTTCTTTTTTGAAAGAAAATTTGCTGATCGCAAAAACGAGTGTTGCATGAGGCAAACTAATACTGTGCATAAGAGCGGACATTTTTTTGCTTAAATCCTCTAGCTTTAGATCTTTTAACGTAAAATCGTTCTTTGTAATTTTTTGTCTAGTATAAGCCGGTTAACCACAATGAGCTTTATGTTGTCATTATAATTTTTATAATCAGCACAGCACGTTTTCATTTGACGAAGTGAATGATTCTATCAATACTCGGAAAAATAACAAATGACTAAATTTTCAAGTATAGCGAGTTTACATAACGCAGTATTCAGCATTCAAATGAAGCTTCAATTACGCAACATCTCGGCGCGTGTTTCAGACTCGAGTCTTAATTCAAAAAAGGCGCCTCGTCAAAAAGAAGAAGAAAAAGAACAAGAAAAAAAAATGAATTCTAACAGTCATAATTTTCTAAGAAACCTCGAAACTACTCGAAGATACTTATCAACAAAGTTGATCCAAGGCGAGCAGCCATACAGCTGCGTGTCTATAATACGCGCTCGCGCGAGAGCAAGTGAAGCGTACGAAAGAGAGAGAGAGAGAGAGAGAGAGAGAGAGAAAAAACGTCAAGAAGCCACAATCGCTAACCACGCGCACATCTTCAGCTGTCGCGAGTGCTCGCGTATTAAAACACATAATGTACACAGAGACAGGCGGGTGGCGTACAATTTGCGCTATGACGCGCGTACTCGCAATTACGAAACTGCGCAGCATTTTGATCTGATGCAGCTCCTGAAAAACAACTGGCCAGAGCCTATAGTCATACACACACACTTATAAGCTATAGCTAACCGGTTTTTTTTTCGCCACGTGTTATCCTCTCGCAGAAAGAGAGAGAGAGAGAGAGAGAGAGAGAGAGAGAGAGAGAGAGAGAGAGAGAGAGAGAGAGAGAGAGAGAG